>JABAKA010016070.1:0-64159 GCA_018857285.1 Termitomyces sp. Mi166#008 | reverse complement strand
ACACTATTTACATCAATATTGTATTACATAAGACAACATCTTGTATTTCACAACGTATCTAGTCAATACTGATATTGCGGTCTGATTCAGCTACTGCATGATATACACAAGATTGTTCTCTCTGTAGCCAATGGCTACAATATACAAGTTGTCAAGTATTATTGTTTACATGCATAATTACAGCAAAAGGCAGTAGATATAAGTCTGTAAGTTTACCATTGAGAATCATTATCTCTGTCTGTAGGTGGTGGTGACCTTATATCCACCCTTTTTAATAATGGCATGCAGCAAGCAAAGATATTATAATCTCGTTTATCGACAGACATGCCACTAGCTGAGTTGATCTCTAGCTCACAGAGGTTTTTGAATTTGAGGAGCAGCATGACAATGGAATCAAATTTGAGTGGCAAGGTGTTGGAGTAGTACCATCCATATTCCTGATGTTCTTTAATCCTCAGGAAAGTTAGCAAACATCCATTGCTGGTGTGCAAGATTGTACATGTGAGTTCCATCCATTTTTGATATCATACCTGGTCTTGCTTCCACAGACCAGGGGAGAAGAGCACAATTGTCTTGGTTGTGCCAACATGTGAACTGGATCCAAGGTGGATCAGATGACAATGCAATATATTGGATAGAAGCAGGATCACATCATCAATGCTGTCACATTCACATGTCAAGTGTTGAACAGATACAAATGTGGTGAGCCATTGAGAAGGAGGGGGGAAAGGACTAAGTTTGAATGTCAAACTTTTGAGGGTATCAAGGCTACCAAGATGTTGGAGGCCTTCTGTGGTTGGAAAGGAAACATGTTTCAAGACTCTCAGTCCAAAATCACAATAGAGGAGTTTGAGACTGGGGCAGGGATCAAGGATGGTTATTGAAATCAAATTTGGAAAAAGGACATGCCCTGCAGTCAGTGCAGCATTGTGAAGCATTGCACATGTTTCAGTTGTGACTCATAGGAATTTGGCCTTGTGGGGTGGCTTGTATTCCCATGGCACAGCCCATCTGGGCAGAGTCAAATGAGTAACCCTTGATGACTTTGCTACAAGGTCTTCAAATTCTTGCATGGTGAGCAGTCTTGTGAAAACCTTGATTCACAACTTGTCAGACAGCTGGAGAAACCCCTATTGGAATTGTCTGAGAGGTATTTATGCAAGGTCAGAAGGAAGGCTGTGCACAAAAATGGAATTGGAATGGCCAGATGCTAGGTGTGATGATAGAAACTCAGCCTTGTGGGCTATCTCATCTTCTGATGGAACAGATTCTTTGGGCAGAATCAAAAACTCTTCAATTTCCTGTGTGGTGAGTGGTCTTGTAGAAACCTTGATTTACAACTGATCAGACACAACATCATGTAGGCTTGGAATGAAGGGAGACACACCAAGACAGGATCTCCTGATTGTTCTCCATCAATAGACCACAAAGCCTTTGGTAAGGACATGATAAGGGGGTAGGAGAGAATGCATGTTGGTCCAAATGAGCTTATCAGCCCAGAATCTGAAGAATCTGCAGATTTTTGCTGTTGTCATGAGGGTTTGATGAGGATCAGAGGTCAGAGTGTACTAGAGCTTTCTAGCACCAATGGGCAACCTGCACTGATGGATAAATAGTCCCATTCAACGAGGTATGTGTTGTGTTGACCTATGAGGGGGACAGGACAAAGTTGTTCCATGGTATCACCTGGGATGATGATTTCATTCAATACCATTTCAAGTTGGTTGACAGGCATGTGAAAGACATTTGAAACATCCGTTTTTGTCAGAGTTGATTCTTGATAAAGAGAATTGATAGGGTACTTGACAATATTGTAAAGTATTTGAATGGAGATTGTTAGAAATCCAGACTATTACTTTGGATCAGACACCTAAGATCAATACAAGGTTAATCCTCAGTCCATAATAATTGACTGCCATTGTACTGTACCTAAGATCAATACAAGGTTAATCTAAGAGTACAGTGAGACATCCGTTGTAACAATAAATATAGTAAGTACTCACCCTCAGTCCATAATAATCAACTGAGGGTGCAAGTCATGTAACGTATCTTTATATACTTGTACTATGGAGACAATGGCCATTGTCTCCAGTCAAAGCAAGGTGGCCAGGGTGATGGTCCAGTGAGTATCTGTAGTGGCCTAAGCAAGTCCAACACTCCTCCTCACCACAGATACTCCTTCTCATATGGGATCTGGCACTGCTATTTGAGTCCCAGCTGAGGGCAGAGGAGCTGGAATGTGGGAGTGGAGAGCTTTTGTAAAGATATCAACAGTGTTTTTTTTTGAGGGGACACAGTGGAGCACCAGTTCCACAGATTGTACGTGCTCTCAAAGAAAATGGTACTTGATGTTTATGTGTTTTACTTGGGCATGTAGTAGAGAGTCTTTGGACAGCGCGATGGCTGAGTCATTGTTGCAAAACATGCTTGTGGGTTGTGGTGTGGTATCGTGTCTGATTTCCTTCAGTAATGCACAAAGCCAGATGCATTCCTGGGCACATTCAAAAGCTGCCATATACTCAGCTTCACACGAGGATGCTGTGACCGTCTGTTGCTTTCTGACTGCCCAAGAGATGGCTCTGGAGCCAAGGTTTCAGACATAATCGCTGACACTCCTTCTTGTATCTGAGCAGCTGGCCCAATCTGAGTCTGTGAACCCAATGAGTTTTACCATTTCCTCCCTGCTCCTAAGGTGTAATTGTATATCACGGGTGCCTTTGAGGTATTGTACCAGGCAAATTGCTGCATTCCAATGCGTTGTAGTATATGAGTCAAGATATTGTGTGAGTTGTTGGATGCCGAAAGCAATATCTGGGCACATTGATATTGTGAGATATAAGAGACAGCTGACAAGCTGCCAATAGGGTATGTGCTCAAGCATGTGTTGTTCTTCTGGGAATAGGGTGGCACAATCAACTCATCAAAGTTTGGAGTTTGAATCCATTGGTAGTGATAGTGGGTTCACGTCTTTTTGACTGAATTGACTAATAATCTTGTCGATGAGAGCCTTTTGAGACAACTTGACAGTGCAATTCATTTGGTCCCATTCAACAGCAATTTCTAGCATGAAACGAGGTGTCCCAAGATCTGATATTGACCAGACCTGTCTCATCTGGTTCTTGAATTATTTTTTTTCTGCTTTACTGCTGGCAATAGAAAGAAAATTGTCAACATGCAGGGCTGCTATGACAGTGCCTTGGTCAAAACTGTGGAAGTAAATGCAGGACTCGCATTCCAGCTGTTTGAATCCCCACAACAGCATCTTCTCATTGACTGTCTTATTCCATATCCTGCCTGCCTGCTTTATGCCATACAACCACTTCACTAACATCCATACCCAGTTCTCCTTCCCCTTTTCCTCAAATCCATCCAGCTGTTTCATGTACTGAACTTTGTCTTCTAGTAGGATAGCATACAAGAACGCTGTCTTAACATTGATTTGGATCACACTCCAATTTTTTGCTGCCACTATGTGTAGCAAGATGCACCAAGATTCCATGTGTGCTGTTGGTGAGGTCATCTTTGTGAAGTCATGCCCTTGAATCTGTTCATAGCCACAAAATACCAACTTTACTTTAAATCTGACCACCTTCCCATTCTCATCTCACTTTATCTTGAACACTGGGTGCCTGTCCTCACCCTCTGTTCAGGTGGCACTTCACATCGTAGAATGAGTTGGTAGACACCCATCTGTTTTAGTGAATCAAGTTCTTCTCGATACACCATCTCCCATTTCTTTGAATCTCCAGACTGCTTTGCTTCCTGCCATGATCTAGGTTCGTCAGTTAGTTCCAAGGCATTGGAGTTCTCACTCAAGTCCTCCACAGCAGCGAGCAGTTGGTCGAGGTGTTTGATGGTAGCAACGTTAGCTAGATCTGGGATAGCTGGATTGGCAGTGGGGTCTCAATCTCTATATTGACCACATCTGGTGCCTGATCTGGTTGTGGGGGGTGCCCCACAACCACATCATCATGTCCAGTGCCTCTTTGACTAGCTCTTGCTGTCTTCACATGCTTGCCTGACTCAATAGAATCCATCACTGCTCTCTATACTCGGGACAGTGCACCTTCTGGATCTGCTCTTGCTGTAGGAATGGGGACATGACTAGAGTGACATGGCTAGGGAGGAGTAGGATGTTGCTCCAGTGCTGGGCCTGGATCTGCTGGCTCTGTTAAGGACTCTGGAATTGATGATGGTGAGTCATAGTCAGCGATTTGTTCATCTGTTTGACGTTTCTTGTTGCTGGTTGACTCCTCCTCCATCTGGTTGCCATTCTGCGTGGTTATTGATAAGTGCATGTGAGTTTCATAACTTTTGCAGAACTTCACATGATACGTTTTATAGATTCTCCCTGTCTTTTGATTGTAGCACCTGTATGCCTTTGAATTGATGCTATATCCAATCAAGATGCATTCAATTGATCATGCAAGGATTTTAGGATTATGAGATGCCAATATTAAGACGAAAGCTTTACACCCAATTTCTTGCAAGTATCAATAGTCCAGTCTTTGCCCAGTCCACACTTTGTGCAGAGTGATCCTATCAAGAGACTTGGTAATGGTTCGCTTGTGAAGGTGTGAAGCAGTGAGATAAAACTCGTCCCACATATTAAGTGGGCACTTAGCTGCAATTCACATAGCCCTGGCCTTGCCCATGAGGGTTCTGTGCATCCATTCAACTTGTCCTATATGTGCAGATGTATAGGCTGCTCTGAATTGCTGTTCTGAGCTCTGGGTCATGAGCCATGCATCCATGTTGTGCCCGCTAAGCTCCCCATCATGTCCAGTGCAATATACCCCAAGCTTACATTGGATTTCACTCTCTCATGCTATTTGCCAGGCTTTGAGGTGAGCTAATGCATCTGCCTTGTGTTTCAAGAGAATAGACCAATGCTGGCTAGTGAAATCATTGACCAAGTTCATTATGTATGAATAACCATTATGCGATACAATGGCTTGTGGGCTGGCAAGATCCACCCAAACGATCTCCAGTTTATGTGTTGCTCTCTGCCCCTCTTCCCACACTTTTGGTACTGCATTTTGGGTCTGCTTCCCAAGTATGCATGAGTCACATTTGTGCAGTTTGGAGGCAAAGACAGAGGGCATACCTGGAACTAATCCAGCCTTTGCCATATCTATGACCAACTGGTAGTTGGCATGCCCGAGGTGGCAATGCCAAGTTTCCAAGTCAGCAATATGCTGTGAGCTGTAGGCACAATGCTCTGTGAGTGTATTGTTGAGCTTGAGTGAGTAGAGGCATTGGCTTTGGATAAGAGGTCCTCATGCTACCAGTGTGCGAGTGGATTGGTTGATGATTTGAACAGAGGTGTTGCTAAATACAGAGTCCAGACCAGAGCATGCAGCGAGGGAGCTTACTGATATCAAGCAAACAGTTGCATTTGGAATATATAGTGCATCTTCCAGGAGGATGTCTGCCCCTTTGGCGATGTGCAAGCAAATTGTTCCCATTCCTATGGCTGTGACAGCAGAACCTCTGAGTCCTTTCACAGTACGAGGAGTGATAGGTTGTAGAGTTACAAAATCATCTCAGCATGGGGAGATGTGGACAGTGGCGCTGGAGTCAACAAGGAATGGGATACTCTGGATAGATGTGAGTGTTTTGCACTTGGGTTGGGTGATGGGAGTTATGTCGGCAGCCATAATATGTTTGCTGATCACTGTTGCATTTTTCTCCCAGTCCACACTGGTGCATGCACCCTCTATGGCCATAAATCCTGCGTGTTCCCAGGTTTCTGTACTGTGACTGGGCTTCAGTGTGTTCTGAGTGGTGGCAATGCCTGCAAACAGTGCATTCTCTGAAGGGGTAGGAAGCTGTCTGAGCTGATTTTGGTCTATGTACCACAGCTTTCCATCTAGCTCTGTGACAGTGACAAAGGTTTTTTCAGTGGAAGAGCTCTTGAGTTGAGAATTGGTTTTTCCTTTTGATGCCTTCTGCGCAGCTTGAGCATCTGCTATTGATCTCCCCACCATTCCTCCACCCTTCTGCACACAGAATGGTTTTGTGTGATCTTTGCACAGCCGTTTGAGTGCGAGACAGTTTTCACAGCATGCAGCACCAGGTCCATGATTATGGCCTGGTAGGTCTGTATCACAAGACTTACCGCCCCCTCTCACACTTAAAGCCATGGCAGGGCTTGATTTTGCCTCGGCATTAATGATATTCTGTGTGTTCTCTATGAGGAGGCGGATGGCAGTGGAACTGCATGGATTGCTCTTTGTGCTATTACTAATGAGGGTCAATACGGAGTTCTGGAGAGCATCAAAGGAGGGATCATTCAAGCTATTCAGGAGTGCAATGCAAGTGAACAGCTCCTTGTCCACTATCCCGATGTCAAAAGCACAAGTGACTATGTCCACGACATGGCCTGCAGTGACCGGCAAAGGCTCAGAGTGGGAGCAGTAAGTTGATAGAGCCTCTTGCAGGAGAGCAATTTGCTTAATGGGACCTTCCCGCTGAGCGCACGTCTGTAGGTCCGTAAAGCAATGTGCTGCCCCTTTGTCTGTCACGAGATCATGATGTTCGCTGTCATTAAGAGCAGTCTTGATGAAGGTGATTGCAAGCCAATCATTTAGCCCCCAGTTGGTGTGGGCACGAGGCTCGACATTGGCAGGGGGACAGGGAAGGAGGGTATCAAATACGTAGGCATAAAGACCATTGAGGATCAGCGCGTCTTTGAGGCCATCAGTCCATTGCGTGAAGTTGCCATCAGCACATGCATACTTCACTCCATCCCATCGGTGGCAGATGACACGTTCAGGGATTGAGGGATTGGAGGCATCGGTGGCCAAGACAGAAGAGGTGGCAGAGACAGGTGCCATTCAGAAGCCAGAGGTGAGATAGTATGGATAGGCGAGGGAGACAAAGAGGTAGAGTACACGACGCGAGATGGATTAGATCAGGTATTTGATCCGAGAGCAAGCTTTTGGCCTGGTTCCTACTGTTCGACAACTAGAGTTCTTTAAAGTAGTTGTCGATCAAAGCCCATAACCTGTTAGAAATCCAGACTATTACTTTGGATCAGACACCTAAGATCAATACAAGGTTAATCCTCAGTCCGTAATAATCGACTGCCATTGTACTGTACCTAAGATCAATACAAGGTTAATCTAAGAGTACAGTGAGACATCCGTTGTAACAATAAATATAGTAAGTACTCACCCTCAGTCCATAATAATCGACTGAGGGTGCAAGGTCATGTAACGTATCTTTATATACTCGTACTATGGAGACAATGGCCATTGTCTCCGGTCAAAGCAAATGTGGCCGGTCAAAGCAAGGTGGCCACCTGGTCAAAAGCAAGGTGGCCAGGGTGATGGTCCGGTGAGTATCTGTGGTGGCCTAAGCAAGTCCAACAGAGATAACTAGGATCATGGTCCATCTGGTCATAAAAATGGAGCAAGTAGTGAATAGTTGTCGCGAGAGACAACCGAGCACAATTATAATGGAGGTTATTCAAGACGTTCTTCCGATTGTTCCAACTCTTGTCTTGATCAATTAGACAATCAAGTCAACAAAATTTCAACAGTTGCTGCAAGAAATCAAAAAGAAAAGACGATCAATTCGAGGTAATTCAACATTTCAAGTTGTTGTAAGAACAAGCTCAGAAAGAAAAGACAAGCCATTCAACAATCGCCGTAACAGCTCAGAAAATGGACGTGAAATTGTTGACAACACTGAGATACCTTGTTCAAGCTGCTCTTGTTCATGAAACAAGACGTGAACTTGGTATTTACGACGTTTTCAGCTTTTGAAAGTAATCGTCCTCACCTTGTCATACAGTTCAATCTGTCAATTTGAAGATCGATTGAACGTGAAAACATCACTGGCCGCATCTACGCCTGCACCTGCACCTGCACCTGCACCTGCACCTGCACCTGCACCTGCACCTGCACCGACACCTGTGCCCGCACCTATTATAAAGTACTTAAATGTGTGAGACAACCGAGTATAATAAAACAAGTTGTTTATTTTATTTTATACGGTCTGAGCCAAGGATAAGGAATTCTTAATTGTCATCAAGAGGATGCCAAGAAAAGACGAGCCGTCGATGGACGTGAGACCGTTTGACAACATGATCTACCTTGTTCGAGTTCCGAGTTCGACCCTTGTTCGTGAAACGATATGTGAGGGGAGAGGACAGAGAGACCGTCGCCTGACTTGGGCTGGTCACTGGTACTAGTATGTATGTATGTATGTATGTATGTATGTATGTATGTATGTATGCCATGTTTTTTTTTCTTGGAAATCAATACGCCAGGTGTGCTTAGTGAGATTCTTCGCCGCCGGGATACAGGGAGGCTTGTGATATCAGATGGAGGGCACGCGGTGGGCACAGGGAGGAGGAATTACAATTGTTGTCAAGAAGGCTAGTCTGGAGGTGTGCTGGGTCACTGGTGCTTGTAATGGACAGGGCTGGTCGGATCACAAGCGAGGTACATGAGTATATGCATGTAAATACAATTTAAATAATCTTGAGCACTGAGCCCTGGGTGATCACACCATATACCGGATCTCTTTTTGATCATTTTGCAACATGAGAGTCGAGGCAAACGTTGAACGTTGTCAGGGCACCAGCACGGTGATGCCGCTGAAGGCATCACATTATAGATCGACGCAGATCGTCATCCGTCAGTGCACAGCCTCGTTCATGGTCAAGCTGGCTTAGATATGTCTTCAAAAAATGCCATTAGGACTCACTCAATTGCTTCAGGTGTATCGTTATCGAAATTCGCCGAACAAATACAATTACGGGAATGTTCTTAGAATAATCCACTCAATTAGTTTGTCTATGTGTATTGGACGTATTATTATGAGCCTGCCAGCTCACCTCCGAGTGAGTCGGTAGCCGCGAAAAAAAAGAAGTAAAGCCAAGAAATAGTAGAACTCGAGACATGAAACGTATTTATACAAAAAGTCCACAGTGCGTAGGGCTGGTTGCGATATTTGAGTATTGAGCCCAAGAGCAAGAATTGGGAGCCAATTCGACATTGAACCTTGTAAGTTTAGGTGAGCACCATTTCATTCGCAGAATCAGTATGCCTCACGAGTTGACGGGACTGGACCTTAGAATGTGGCGTTGTCGAGAGTCGAAACCAGAGGGAGGGTGTGGCGCGCGGAATCCGGAATATTGGAAGTTATTGTTCAAACGTTGTCCTTGATAGAAGCCAGAATTCGAATTGACGGGTCCAAGCAAAGATTGACGAGCAGAAGGATCGAAAGCGAGAGCATTCATGTTATCATAAGGAGCGTCGGAAACTGGAGCAAGATCCACAAGCGCAGACTTGTGGCGAACGTAGTGCACAACGATTTCATGTCCAACGTAGAACTGTCCGTGGAGAGTTTCCTTGGCTTCTTGAGCGATAGCAGCGGTCTCATATTCAACAATGACCGAAGTAGTTTCATCAGATGTGGTCTCGACCAGGTTGAGCTTCTTGATGCAGCCAAAAGGATAGAACAGAGGATGCATGTCTTGCGTCTGAGAGAAAAGGAGCGAGGGGAGATTGAGAACAAGCAAGGTAGGCGTCGGAGTCAGACTAGGAGCCAAAGCAGCGAGTTCAATCTCATTGGTACTGATAGATGTCGTGGAAGAATTCGCCGAGCCACTATCATCTTGATTGGAAGCAGATGAGAGAGCGCGAGAGTTTGGCCTAGACTCGAGAGGAATTGCACGATCGCCGCCATCAAGAAAACCTAGTTGAGATAAGCTGAGACGCGCTAATATGTGACGTGCGATTGAATCATACCTCCAGATCGTTGCACAACAGCCCAAGATATGTCAAGGCAGTGTCCCCTAGAATAAGATTAGTATGTATACGTGCTCTTTCCATTTTAACTCACTTAAGTTGAGTCCGAGTCAGGGAGTCCATCGCGAATTTTGCTTCTTCGTGAGTCGACATGACGACAAATCCACGGCGACGAGAAGAGTTATCGACAGTGGCCAAGATTACGCAATGCGTGACTGTCCCATATCGAGAGAAGAGGTTCATGAAATCAATCCTTGTATCAACAGTCAGGCAGGCAATATGAAGAACAGGAGAAATCTTACTTCGTAAGAGAAAAGGGTAAACCAAGCACGTACAGATTTCGGCGATCATCGGTCGGTCGTTTTGATCGGTGGTTAAGAGGCACGGATATCGAGCTAACACGCCTTGATGATACCAATGATCAGTTCAACTTGGAGACAAATTCGAAATTACGCAAGCGAATGGCTATATATGCGCAACTTCGAGACAATAGAAGATTCAACATACAAATTGGCTCCATGAATGAAGTATCCTGACATACAGAGCGCTTTTCTGGGCAAGGCGATTTGAGATATAAGAACCAAAGTTTTACTCCGAGCTTACGAAGCGGAGTCCTGGTCATAGAACGTAAGTTCTAAATGACCGCCAAACGCGTTTTGAAAGTAACGCGAACTTTTGACGCGTCCTAGGTAAAGGCAGGCCATTAACTCGACATCAGCTCAACAACCGTGATGCAAACCTATAAGTGCGTTGAACAATGCAATAATCTCGCTGCTGTCTTCTACATCGTCTATTAGCCAGCCGCTTAGCATGAAAGGCGCTAAACGACAAACCGCGGGCAGCGACGTTCTCAACCTTCACCGCATTAGTTGCGTGCCGAGTTTTGAGATTGCGGTATTCGGGAGCTGTCAAAGGAAATGGAGCCAACATGCTTAGCGTGGTAAAGAGCGGGAAAGGGAATCGCTGGAGAGGAAAAACCAAGATGTACTAAGGAGTGATGTAGGGATTGGATCAAGCAAGAAAGGGCTCTGGTGGGAGGAAGCAAGAAGGACGCCGAAACTCCGATCCGAAATACTAGTATGTCACTCGTTTAACGCCCAAAACTGTACAGCTTTGTCGTGGTCGTGGCTATAGCATCCAAACAGTACATCGCACATGAATGGACGTCGTGCAGAAATCTTGGCTTTATCGTGTAACCCTTCAAAACCGGCTTCGCATCATCGAGCCTGGGCATGGTGAGGTCATCACCGTCCATTGACGAAGCCTTCTCGTGCCAATCATGATTCTTCTCACATTAATCATCTTTCGTTATCGTGAGCTTATATTGCTTTGAATTAGTGGCAGCCATGAATACCATTGCCAGCGAGCATCGTCTACTTATGCCCCTTTCACTCGACTTCAGTGTTCACAGGTATCCCAAACTCGGGTCCACGTAAAATTTGTCTCAAGCTTCACACCGCGCTACTCAGTAGTTAGTCCGAGACCGAGTGGGCCCTCATCGGGACAGCGCCTTACCGCGCGCTAGGCAATACTCTCTTTGACAGGAGGCCCCGCCCTTCCTCCTTATATCACTTATCCCTTAGTTCTTAGTCCAGCCCAAATCCAACCTCTTCATCGCGAGGACCTTGCTCGTTTTCATGGTTCCCGCTCACTCTGAAGGCCCGCATACATCGGGTTTTGCCTGAAATGGAGCGATGAGAAACAAATCCTTTAGAGCCTTTTTCCGCTTCTTAAGGGTACTGTATGGGCAATGGAAACCAGTAACTTCACTACCTAATTTGACTTGACGTTGACACGAACTGAGCAGCAAACTCGCCTACACAGAGTTTTTTAGACAGGTTGTCTCAACGAAACAAAGTATCTCGAGGTGAGCGAGATTACTGCCAGCCCGAGGACACGATCCCACTCCTTCATATTCCAACCCTGCCTGGTCTCGATCATACTCCTTCCAGGCTAGTGACGATACAAACTAAGAGCACGGAACCAGTGGATATCGCTTGATGTGAAGTTAAGAAACATAACTGAACAGAACTTGGATTCTGGCCCAAAAGAACTCCAGGCTGCTGCGACTTTAATTTCGCAGGTCTTCACAACCAACGAGTTCTCAGTCATTCATGTAATCTAATGTCAGCGTTGCTTTTGACTACTTGCACTCCTATCGACATTGGTGTTTAACGAAAGCTTATGAAAGCCGACGTGTGCCAAGGAAGCCTCAAAATTTTGCTCAGTCTCGGCTATCATATGCTGTTACAAAAATTCCTTGTAGACAACTACGGAAGCTTAGTTGGGGCCTCCTTAGTTATTTATTCGGCTCTTCCAAGTCATGGAGACGAGTATCTTTTGAGCCAATCAGCTTGAAGTAATTATAACGGCATATTTCCGTCTATCTCATCGCCACAAAGGCACTCAGAGGGAATCTTCCTCAAGAGTTTCGGGATGCAACGTTTGATAGTTTGATTGAAGCTTTAGTAAGATATAGGAAGGTTTCGAGCTTCTATGTGCACTCAGAAGTCCTTATCCCATCTATTCCACTAACGAACTGATAATTGCAAGATAGCTAGCAGCAACTTCATAATTGCGCCACCTGCGATCAGAACGGCAGTCGGCATATACGTCTCAGTTATTTAACAGAGATAGCGTTTCTGGGTCTGCTGAAGAGAGGCGAAACGGCGATCGACTGTGCGGATCTCATTTACTAGCTCGTTCGAATCTGTTGATTTCCGTTGGTGATAAGAACGTGAAGCTTAAGATGAATACATGTATATCAGAAATTTCCGTGTAGCCATCGCACATACTTATCATCAATTGCCAGACTAAAATGTATTGTTCCCAACGAGTCCGAGGACAGAATTGTGTAGGAAAAACAGGAAGAGCGCGAATCCTTGATTGAAAATTTTTTTACGTTCCTCTAAGTTTAACGGACGTGGCGTGGAAAAAGAATTATCGATTACCCCATTCGACCTGACCTAAAATAGAACAAGAAGGGAGACCTGGGAGGACTCTGAAAAGACTGGTCTCCATGCAAAATTCTCATTCTGGAGCAGACTCGGTCTCAATAAGATTAGACTTTGACGTTTGCGGAAATAATGCGAGTCGGGTTCAAAACGGACCGACATGCGGATGCCTACTTTTCACGTACATGGTGTCAAAAAGTGCGTTCATATTCATATTTGCACACAGTCACGGCGACGGTCGCCGTCTTGTAGTCCGAGGGAAGTCAATAAAAAATCGTGAAAATTAAAATCTGCGGAGCCCAAATAGTATGATGAGGGAGAGTTTAAAAGCATACTGAGAAGGTGCTGGATTCCTCAGTCGAACATCTAGTTTTACGACTACAACTTCAATCAGCTACTCGCCCACATCGTTGAAAATGTTTGTTCGCGTCTCCTCTCTCCTCGCCCTCGCTCTCTGCGTCTCTGCCAACGTCCTTCCCCGCACGGGTATCAGTCCGAGTCAGTGCAATACTGGCACACTTCAGTGCTGCAACAGTGTTCAGAGCGTTAGTTATCTCCTTACCTTGCTTCCCAGCTCATCACCGTGACTGAACTGGAATGGTCCTTACAGGCTCAGGACCCAGCTGTCTCCACGCTCGCTGGCCCTCTGGGCATTGCTTTAGGATCCATTACCGGCCAGGTTGGGTGTAAGTAGCTCCAAAAAAACTCACTGAAAGGAAGTTGAAAAATGCCCTTAGTGACCTGTAACCCCATCTCAGTCATCGGTATCGACGGCAACAGCTGGTAAGTTCCATTAGTATCCTATCATACCTGATTTGAAAGTGAATGCTTGTGAAAATAGCTCTGCTCAACCCGCGTGCTGCACGGGTGACAACTTCGTAAGTCCTAGATTGAGTTCGGAATCACATCCAGACATTGACTTCTCTCTTACCTTAGAACGGTCTCATTGTTGTCGGCTGTACTCCCGTCAATCTCAACGCTTGAAGAATCCTCGTGAAGATGTCGAAAGAAGTTGGATGTGATGTATGGCTCTTGAGGATCGCATCTCTTACTGTTCTTGTCGAAATACTCTTTCTTTAAATGGTGGATGGGTGGGGGACAATCCTCATACTTTTTGTAAACCAAACAAAGCCAGCTATTATATAATTGAAGAAAATAGTTGTGATTCTCTTGCATCGACTTTCCGTCTTACACCCTACTCGGAAGATAACAAGATCTTTTGTCACAAATTGCGAGGAAGGAACAGTTTCACCCTGTGTGCGGATGCTTTGAAGCCACACCTAAAATCGAGGTAAACGCAGGATCATAGAGAATGCTCCTAGACTAGGCTTTGAAATCTTGAGATAATGGATGATGTAGTCAGCTTTTATGATCTTGCCCGTACTTGATTGACGCGATTCACGGCGACAAGATGATGTTGAGCACAGTACCGGTTTCCACAGGCAGCCCTAGAGACATTCGAAAGAGGTGTGTTACATACCGTCCATATCTGTGGACGATGTTTTTGGAGCGGTGACAAGCCAACGACGAGATAGACGGTGATAGTATAGGAGACGACAGAGAGGTCACCATCAGTTGGTGGAAGACGAGGAACCTGTTCATGGCTAAGCTCCGAGGACTATGTAGCGTCACGATGTATCGATATGAAAGGGTAAGAGTCGCGAAAAATGACGTATGTAGATGGAAACTTTGCTGACAGTCGCAGAACAGAGCAAACGACAACGAGATCTGCTGATAATGACTTTGAAAGCAAAAGTTAGAGTAACTTGATTCAAGATTGGGGGTGCGATTGTGTTCAACTAGTGGCACAAGTGTACGGAGAACGGAGTAACCACAAGATCCCACCTTAAGGCTAGAGCAAAACATGAGAATGTGAATTCATTGGTATTACCGATTGTATGGCTCTTGTCGTATGTATATTCGGTATGTCGCGGCCAATGAGTCACCGGGCAGTAGATTCGCGAGTCGTGTCAGTGAGAGTTATCATAGGTTTGGATAGGTTTGGGTGCATTGAATGGGCGCTTACAAAAGTAATCTCCTTCATTGGTCGTTGACGGAGGGGAGGGACGATCTGTCCCCATCAAAAACCCTTGGATTTCATCTCCGCTTTATTAAATGAAGTTGTTTGTCAACGGCCAGATAAGAAGAAATAAATCCCTCTGAGAATTCCACAAAATTATTTTCAATAAAAACAAAGCAGAAATGGGCTACATTGACAAGAAATGTATGTCAACATTCCACTGTGGATTGAAGTGCCACTCTGCTTTCTCCATATGATGGACTGAGACTGTTGTATATTTCTGACATAATGATACTACAGAAACCACCGAAACCACCAATAAGTTCATCAGATCAGCACATGCTGATGCTCTGCTGCTGAACCATATTCTGCATGATTGCTGGCCACTTCTCAGCATTAAAAAATAGTGACAAGATAGGCAACAATCTACAAAGAACTACTGTTCAAAGAGTGCTCTTTACATTCAGAACAATTTTTAGAGACCAAAGTTTGTGGTGCCTCTGTTGAGCACCAAGTTGAGTGGCATATGATTTATGGATCCCTGCCATCAGTACCTTCAGAGAGAATCCTTGAACACCTCCATGCTTTTTGACAGCTAGCAGCCTGAGAGTTTTCTTGACACATAGGATTTACAGTATAAAAACAGCTTGATATGTTACAGATTATTTCATTCATAGAATGGATAGTCCAATGTTCATGCTGCCTAGTCGTTCCAAGCATCACTCTGCTTTTAGGTGAAAAAAATGCCTGGACCATTGTGAGGCTGCCTTATACCGTCACTCTGGGCTGCTGTATTGGTCTTTGTGCAAACCTAAGTTTGAACTTGATCTTCAATTTTAAATAGAATAAGAGGTGCAGAGAATCTGTATTAATAATATATGTGGAACTAAAAGAAGTTCATTTGATGGGATTGAATAAGACAGATCATCCGACCATAGACTCGTCGACATCCTCTTATGACCGATCACAATGTCCTTTGTGGTAAGGATCATCAAGACAGAAGATTCCGAGAGTCTATCTCGCAACAGTAACTTGTACTTCCAGAAGAAAGGTGTCATAAATAATATGTAAATCCTCGTCCATTCCTTTGTGTATCCTCCAGGTAAGCATGCCTAGTTGCAACAGAGGGCACTCCACCAAGACAGTGTGCTACCAGGGACGCTGTCTATACTAAACAAGACTCAACCATTATGTCGAAATGTCTAGACAATGAACTCAGTAGTAATCACCACGATTGTTCAAGAGAGGGCACAAAAATAGCACGATTCTAGTAAAAAGTGTGCCATCTAAAGTAATCCAGCTGTCATTTTTCCAATTCCGCTGATGCGGACCGCTGAAAATCGTCCACGGAATCCGCTTAAAATTCACCAGTATTGCGGCCTACCCATAAGTATAGCAAGCAGATTGGAGATGAGATATGAAGCGAAAGGTCAAGCTTTAATAAGTGATTCAGACGTACCCACAGATGAGTATTGTTCATATACGAATAAGCAACTGACAGCAACTTGGTTGCGCCACTCAGCAGGTGGCAGACTAAAATTTGAAGTGTCAATACTACATTTTTACTTCATTAATTAGTAGAAGAATAGCTTTTCCGCCTCTACTATACTTGCCTAAGTATCTATATTAGAAATTTCTGTCGAATCTCGTGCCCCTACGTATCATCAATTATCAGACCACGGTTCATTTTTCTCCACTAAGTCCGACAATAGCGCTGTATGACAAGAAATTCTTTGGTTGAAATGAGTTTCCTTACGTTTCTTTACTATAAGTGATGTGGCGTGAAAGGACAGTATCAATTACCAAATCCCGACCCGACCCCAAATAGAAGAAGAAGAATGGGTAAACTTGCGGGTGACCTACACCGCGGCGGATCCAGAACTCGGAAAAGATTGGTCTCCGCACAAAAGCCTCATTCTGGACCAAACTAGGTCACCAATTAAATTTGACGTTGACTAGTTGACGTTCTCAGAAACAACTTGGCGAGTCGGGTCCAAGACGGGGGCGACATGCGGGGTGCCTGCATTTCACGTACAGGGTGTCCAAAAGCATGTCCATACTCACTACCTGTCCCTTCGCTCGAGATGAAATCAAAAAAGAGATACGCGAAATAGAAAATGCGCGGAGCCCAAAATGTCTGTCGGGAGAGCTTAAAAGCCTGGCGAGAAAACGCTGGATTCCTCAGTCGAACACCCAGTTCTACTACAATTACACCTTCAATCAGCTACTTGCTCACCTCATCGACAATGTTCGCCCGCGTCTCCTCTGTCCTCGCTCTCGCTCTCTGCGCTTCTGCCAGCGTCGTTCCCCGCACAGGTGTCGATCAGTGCAACACTGGCTCGCTTCAATGCTGCAACAGTGTCCAGGATGTTCGTTTTCTTCTTTCGTTACTTACCATTTCATCTCTGAAATGGCCTCCCTACAGGCTAACAGCTCCGCCGTTAGCCTCCTCACTGGTCTTCTAGGCATTGTTCTCGGGCCCGTGACTGGCCAAGTTGGGTGTAAGCACCTCATCCAAAACTCGTACTTGTTGAAGGCGAAGCTAACCAAACACCCCCAGTGACCTGCGACCCCATCTCCGTCATTGGAGCCAGCGGGGATAGCTGGTAAGTTCCATAATAACACTTCACGCCTGTTTTGAAAGTGATTTAATGCTTGTGTAAATAGCTCTTCCCAACCCGTATGCTGCACGGGTAACAACTTCGTAAGTCCTAGCTTCACTTCAGTTCAGGATCATCCCAATAATTGATTCCTATCTCTCACCTTAGAACGGCCTCATCGTTGTCGGCTGCACTCCCGTCAACCTCAACCTTTGAAGAAGCCTCTTGAGAATGTTGAGCGTCGTGTGAAGGGAGAAGTTGGAAGAGCCTTGAGGACCACATCCTTCTTTTGCTGTCGTTGACTGGTCGACGGACGAGGGAACGAGGTTTACGATTGTCCCAGACCACGTAGCCAGCTATCATATATTCGGAAAAATATGTTTTGCGCTACTCTTGCCTACTGTGTCGACTTTTCATCTTCCGTTCAACTTGGAGCAAGGTGATCAAAAAGATGAAAGCCTTGGCGCACAATACGACGCTCACCATCGTCTCGCAAAAGGTAGGTTGAGTGGCAACATATTTGTTCGCCCGGAGGCTGTCGTGCCTACTCGGGGTCTCGGAGTCCCTCCATGCCTGCTCCTGGTGTCAGAGTACTTCTATGTTCCCGTGTCAGTATTGAGTCACTCACTTTCTTCAGCCCGAGATGAAAACAAAAAGAAATCGAAACTGCGCAGAGCCCAAAGAGCATGCTGGGAGGGTTCAAAAGCCTGGCGAGAAAACGCTGGATTCCTCAGTCGAACACCCAGTTCTACTACAATTACACCTTCAATCAGCTACTTGCTCACCTCATCGACAATGTTCGCCCGCGTCTCCTCTGTCCTCGCTCTCGCTCTCTGCGCTTCTGCCAGCGTCGTTCCCCGCACAGGTGTCGATCAGTGCAACACTGGCTCGCTTCAATGCTGCAACAGTGTCCAGGATGTTCGTTTTCTTCTTTCGTTACTTACCATTTCATCTCTGAAATGGCCTCCCTACAGGCTAACAGCTCCGCCGTTAGCCTCCTCACTGGTCTTCTAGGCATTGTTCTCGGGCCCGTGACTGGCCAAGTTGGGTGTAAGCACCTCATCCAAAACTCGTACTTGTTGAAGGCGAAGCTAACCAAACACCCCCAGTGACCTGCGACCCCATCTCCGTCATTGGAGCCAGCGGGGATAGCTGGTAAGTTCCATAATAACACTTCACGCCTGTTTTGAAAGTGATTTAATGCTTGTGTAAATAGCTCTTCCCAACCCGTATGCTGCACGGGTAACAACTTCGTAAGTCCTAGCTTCACTTCAGTTCAGGATCATCCCAATAATTGATTCCTATCTCTCACCTTAGAACGGCCTCATCGTTGCCGGCTGCACTCCCGTCAACCTCAACCTTTGAAGAAGCCTCTTGAGAATGTTGAGCGTCGTGTGGAGGGAGAAGTCGGAAGCGGTGTATGGCCTTGAGGATCACATCCTTTTTTTCCTGTAAGGGACGAGGTTTACAATTTTCCCAAACCACGTAGCTAGCTATCGTATATTCAGGAAAAATATGTTTTGTGCTTCTCTTGCCTATCGTGCCGACTTCGTCTTCCACCCAACTTGGGGTAGGATAGTCAGGAAGATCCAAGCCTTGGCGCACAACATGTCGTTGGGCATGGTCTCGCAAAAGGCAGGTCAAAAAGAAACATATTTGTTCACCCTAGAGCGCGCTTCTACCGTTTCCACTTTTCATTGACGCGTCAAGATGTGAAGTCTATAGAAAGCATTACAGTAAGTATACACCGAATATGAAAACTCGACTCAATAAAGATACATCGCACAAGATCACCTCCATTGCCAGCCTCTCACCCACCAATCAAATCAGCTCTTCTCATCCCACCGCTCATAGTTACCGGTCGCCAAACTCTCTTTGTACGCTTCTTCCACTGATTCACATAGGGTGTCTAACGCCGCCAACGCCTCCGTCAAGGCCGTTAGAGAGGATAGTTTATCTATGATAGGATACAAACACAACCAGTATAATTAGCGACAGCACCATTCGGAAAACGTGTGACACACACCGTACATCTGTATCCGAACCTGAATGGTGTTTTCGGAGGGGTGGGGTGCACTGAGGGGATAGGATTTAGAATCAGCACCCCCAAGCTTGATGACGAAACAAAAGGAAAGATCAGAAAGAGAGAAGAGAAAGAACAATGGGGTCGTAAAACTTTGGGAGTTGTATTTCGGTGTTCAAGATATGATGATCACCATCAGGTGAGGTCGAGGACGACATGACGCGCCAATGTGAAAGGGTGAAAGATCGCGAGTCGGTTATGATGCGGCAACTCCCGTAGATAAAGACAAAGGAGGGTGGAGGTGGCGCGATATGACATAGACGTATGTAGGTGTTGGTCCGTCACAGTACGGAGGCAGGACGAGATCTGCTACAGATACGGAGCGATATGACTGAAATGTGATGGCAAGAGGTGGCACGAGTACACGAAGAAATGGGGTCGATTTGCGGAGAAGAGCCAGTGCCAGAGTTTGAAGAGGATAATCACCTGTAGCCACAGAATTCCACTTTGGGGCTAGGGAAGAACATGAGATTTTGAGTCAGGGAGAATCATATAAGCGCGCACTTTTTCATCAGCATCCACCGGAGGGCATTCCCTATTGTATGGGTCTCGTCGTAGATTTGGTATGTCGCAGCCGACAAATCAGGCTCGTGTCCTTTCATCTACGAGGAGAGTTAGCGCATGTCTATGACACATTTGACGGGGTATTCACAAGAGTGATTTTCTTTATTGACTCAGTCATTATGTCGAGGCGTATAGACCGTTCAATGGCCTGAGGTTGCACTTGGCCCAGAGAAGATTTTTGGCAGTGCACGTGATGGGAGTATGACAAATAGAGGGCAACAACGCGTCGCGTGGAAGCACGATTGTGAACATTCGTGAATCTCTATGATATCATGTCTATGCGCTTGCAACAATGGTACCCCATTGTGAACTTGCGATGCGTTTGTGTTCCTGAGAATTCAGGAGTGTCGAGCGCAAGCCTGGACAATGCCAACCAGCTGGTAAGCCAAACACAGGAGAAGGTAGCCAAATACAGAACAAACAAAGGCTCCTGTCCTTTGTCCCTCAGCACAATGAACAGGGATATAGATGGTCAATGGACATCAGTAGACTCAGGGCGCTCCTTTGGGATGTATAAAGCAAGCAAGATCATCCCCGGTTCTTTCGCAGCAGAGTTTCCCTCTCTGGCCTTGCTCCATTTCCTTACCGTCTTTTTCCTTGACAACTTATATTAAGGCAGCGCCTGTGCCCCGGTGGTCACCATTTCCATCTCATCGACAACAAGTCTTTACCATCTTCTCGAGCCCAAACCATGGTTGCTCTTGCTGCCGATCGCGCTTTTTCTGCTGAACGGCCTATTCTTCTGCCTCTTCACTCTCTCGGACTTCTCGATCTACCTCTGGGAACTGCACATACTATTCATGAATCTATCTACGACAACACAGTATGCTATCAATATTCTTTACTACCTAAACCAACTTACGATTTTTTGTAGCTATGCCCTCATCTACATCTACCCCAATGGCGACGACACCGCCAAGTATCCAGCTCCTCATCCTCGACTTCATCCTCGACTTCAGCTTCAACCTCCCGTTCTTCCTCGCCCACACTCTTCGACGTGTCCTCTCCATCAAGCCGCGCTTCTACGCCCTCCACAGAGCCCGATACGTCATCATCGTTCACACTGACATCCACATCCCCATCCGTGCCTGCGCCACCCACACCCATCCTCTCCGTTTCTCCGCTCGCCGCGCGCTTACCCGCACAATCCGACGTGCCCCCTGTGCGCTTCCGGCTGGAACCCTGCACACTCGCCGAGGCCCAAGCCATCGTTCTCGTGCCGCCCCTCAGCGCACCCTTCATACCCAGTAGTTCCACGCCCAAACTCCCGCAAAAGCAGCAAGCGCTGCTCCTCCTCGGCCATTCGCTTGAGTACCTCCGCCAGCCTAACAGGCAGCTCGCAAAGGGTGCTCGTATTCACCCCTACCGTATTACGCCGAGTCGGCGTAAGGACGTGAACGTACATATCCGCCGATCGGTACTGGCAGCATTGCCGAAATCTACGACACTTTGAAGAACTCTTTTTCCTCTTTTTTTTTTTTTTTTTTGGAAAACTCGAATGAAGATCACGACGGGCAACGCGTAATGAACTTGCTGGAACCTGTTAACATATTTGTATCTGCATAACAACTCCTCATGTATTACTTAGGGATCCGGAGGGAGAAAGTGTTGAAGATGTTGTTTTCTTTACGGTTACTCTAGGCAGTAATGTTAAAATGTATTTTTACATAGATCTCATGTTACTTACACAATTGTACAATGATCTTCTCGACATTCTTCTGCATTCTGAACAATATCCTGGGTGAGCCGTCTATATATCGAGTGTTCCCCGCGCTTTTTTTGTTGAAGTTCATAAATGTAGGTCAGTCTTGTCAAGCTGTTGAAAGTTTGCCAGGATAGATCCAGCCAGATGACGCCGACCTGGCCCGACCATTTTCATGCACATGCAGACGCTACCATACTCCTACTTTCACTCAAGGGCAATGGGTCAAATTCCAAGGTTGTATAGTGTATCTTGACTTAGAGTCACTTCACTCGCCTGGCTGGATCTGTCTTCGCAAACTTTCATTCTGATCCATATCCTGATAAGCTTCCTGCCTTCAATTCAAAAACCTAATCAAACACTCCACCACCATCTCTGGGTTCTCCTGCTGCACCCAATGTCCCGCCCCATTCACCAACACAAAATCCCCCTCCTCCATCCTCTCACACGTCTCCAACTGCATCTTCTCCATCGCCCCAGGCAGCTGATACACACCCCAATCCCTCTGCCCCGAAAGGAACATCGCAGGCACCTCGATCTTTTTTCCAGCAAATACCTTCAGGTCCTCAGACCATCTTTCATCCGTCATACAGCGATACCTGTTCAGCCCGCCTTGGAACCCCGTTTCTTTGTAGACGGAGGTGTACACGCCCAGCTCCGTATCAGTGAGCCAGGTGTTATTGGCAATTTCGTCTGTGGAAGGTGCATCACGCTCAACGGTTTGTGGCATCGTCTCGTGCAAGTTCATGACGTAGTATAGAGGGAGCTGAGCTAGTGACGAAGCTGAAAGCTCAGGAAGACGGTACGGCGCGTTTTTGTCCCAGTCCCCGCTCTTGACGTGGTAGTACGCACGAAGGAATGCATGCAGACCCTGTGGTGGGTTGCACATGTCGGAGTTGGCTTCGGAAGTAGAGTAATAAGCTACATAATGTTTACGCGGGGGTGTCAAGGATGCAAGAGCTTCGTTTATTTGCCTGATTGGGGATACCAAAGGTGCGGAGGGGGCAGGCGCACCGGTGTACGGCGCACTCATGAGGACGACAGATTTGAAGAGGTCGGGTCTGATGAGCGCGCAATGACCAGCGACGGTGGATCCGTAGTCGTGTCCTACGATTGCGGCGACGGATGTATATCCTAGTGCGTACACGAGTGATACAATATCCGTGGCGAGATTGAGCATACGAAAGGGCGTAAGGTCATCCGTGAAGGTAATACGATCGTATTCGCTGGGTGTGCTACGACGTTTGGTATGTCCGTACCCGCGTTGGTCAGGCGCGACGACATGGTATCCTGCGGCGGAGAGGGGTACCATGACTTTGCGCCAGGAGTAGGCGAGTTCTGGGAAGCCGTGGAGAAGGATTAAAAGAAGTGAGTTGGGTGTGTTGGAGATCTCGGGTTCGGCTTCGAGAATGTGGACATCGAGGTCGTTGATAAGTAAGAATCGGGACTTAATCTGAGGGGGAAGGCCTGGATAATAGGTGCTTGAGGACATTGAAAGAGACGGTTTGTAAGGCTGCGAGAGAGGACCAAGGTGACGGGGCTGGCGGTCCGAACACTATTTTCGCGTGCTTTCCATGCGACCAGTGGGATGATAATCCTTGGATGTCTTGTAGAATAATGGCAACCCAGAATAATGTAGAGTAAAGAGTGCTAGTGAACGCTGAAAGCTGATAGGTAACTGTTCTAGCCTATCCAAGCGCCTGTGTTACAAGAGTGAGTGTCAAGACGTGTACATGAAAAGATCTTACGAACCTTCCTCAAATTGTAAAAGATTTGAACATTTCCTCGAAAAACCCTGAGCAGTACAATAACACGCACTAAAGTCGAGAAGCAAACGCAACACAAAGCTTACGCAGTTACCAACACATTCCACTGTGGTTGCTACTACTGAGCTTGCAGGTCACAGGTCCTCAGAGCACCGATACATGAATCAAAGGAACACGGAGCTTATGTGCCAAGATCTGTCAAGAACATGCCTCATCAGCACGGATGCATTCGACGAACCCGAAAAAGATAAGCTCAAATCCAAACAACCCACAACAATCGTCTTCATCGTTTGCGACAAGGAGCGCTCGCAAATTCCTTCTTTCTTCTTTATTGTCTGCTTTATGACCACTCTTTGAAGGATCTAATCATACTCTCTGCTTTCTTTCCTTTCGCCGCTTCTTTCTATCGCTCTGGCTTGTCAAGATTTCGCCACGTTTTGAATTCCATAAATGCAGGCTGCAGTCGACATCCGACGACCGACTCGTCAAGATACTTATGATTTACGGGGACAGATCCAACAAGATGATGTCGACCATCTTCATGCTCATGCCGACGCTGCATCGGCCACGTATACAGACGACGAGGAAACATCGGTAATCGAGGACGATTCCGAGGGCGAGGAACACGAGTACATTGACGACGACGGCTCTTCATCTCTCTCGATACCCAATGAATCTATTGACTTTGACCTTGTGTATTCATTGCACAGTTTTGCTGCAACCGTGGAGGGCCAGGCCAACGTAGTTAAGGGTGACAGCCTGTTTTTGATGGATGACAGCAACAGCTATTGGTGGCTTGTGCGCGTTCTCAAAACTCAAGAGGTTGGATATATACCAGCAGAGAACATCGAGACTCCGTTTGAGCGCCTTGCAAGACTCAACAAACATCGCAATGTTGATGTGAGGCATCTTTCGTTTCAATCACGAGTTTGAAGCTTAATTTACATTTCTTAGCTTGCATATCCCACTCAAGCCGAAATAAACGAAAACCTTCATGTATCACAGGAACGGCTCCGTATCAACCTCGGCTCACGTGCAGGCTCGAACAAGTCTCCTTCTCCCCTCCCCCTCGGTATGCGAGGGCAAGAACAAGGTCGCAGCATCCGTTTCGGTGGTCCCCGTTTCGGTGTCGTTCATTATCCCCCCGCAATCTGGCGCGAAGATGAAACGATGGAAACCGAGGGCGGCGGCGGCGGCGACGACGATGACGAATCCGATTGGCTCGAATTCTCCGAGCATCTGGACCCTGGTCTCGCAGAGGAGCAGCCAGACGGTCCGGGAGAATTGGATGATGGTATGGATTGGGAAGATGATGTTGCAGCTGAGCCTCCCCAACCGGTACCAGTGCCCGCTACATTGCAAGCCGGCGGCCCGCGCTCTGAGCCTGTTCAGCAACAGCAACAACCTCCAGCATCCGTTCAGCAACAACAGCAGGAGCCTCCTCGGCAATTGGTACAGGCTTCGCCCTTGCGCAAGTCCAGCTCGCGGGACCAACTTCAGCAGGACATTCAACGGAGTATTGATCCTGCCGAGGCTACAGAGACCCGCAAGCTCACTGTGACACCTACGATTGCCCGAAGTGAGCCCTATAATCCTAATCCTAACGACATGCAGCAGCAGCGTATACGTGAGGAAGAGGAGACGAGGAAACAGGCAGCTAACAATGTCAAGGGAAAGATGGTGCAACCCGTGAGCTCTGCCAGCCTGACCAAGCCTAGTAATAGCAAGAGACTTCACAAGGAACGTGAGTCTGATGAAGACAACGGGAATGGTAAGAAAAAGAGAAGTATGTTCAGTTTTCTCAAAGGCAAAAAGGACAAGAAGGACAAGACCCCATCTGCCGGATCGAGCGAGAGCGGAGACTCCCTTAGTCGCTTATCAGAGGACTCTCTCAGATCCTCTGGGAACCGTCCATCAACCTCTGATTCTGTTGTATCTCCAACAACGGCGACGGCGATGCAGCAGCAGCAGCAGCAAGCGCTCAATAGCCTCCGCCCTTCTATGGTGGATCCTAGTAAACCCAACAACCCGCAACCACAGCCGCGGCCGCAGACACCTGAGCGTCTGCCTGCGGTGTCACAGCATGCTTCCCAACTCCGCCAGCGCGATCAGCAACAACAGGCGCTTTACACGCAACAGTACCTCAACCGCTCGCCTTCTTCTCCCCCGGAGGCACAACCCTCGTATGGCCTCCAGTCCGCGTCGGCACTCAGCTCGTATCACAGCCCGTCGACCGTTGGCTCAGGGCTCGGTCCCCCAACACAGCGCCCACGCCCTGGTTCGCTGATTCTGACGCAAAGTGTGATGGACGCGGGCGGGCCCGTGCCTGAGCTCAGCGTCATCCGTGTGTTTGCAGGCAAGAACTTGCAGACCGAGGCAACGTTCAAGACGGTCCTGCTCAACTCGAGTACGACTTCGGGGGAGCTGATCAAGCAGGCTACGCAGCGGTTCAGGCTGTCGATAGGGGACGAGGAGGAGTATTATCTGACTGTGAAGCAGGTTGAGGGTGGGGCTTTTGCGGTACTGCGGCCCGAGGAGAAGCCGTTGGTGGTGTTTGAACAGCTTGTGGAGGAGGCGATGGAGATGCCGAAGGTGAAGAGGAGCAGTGTGGGCAGTATTAGCTCCGTGGCGAGTAATTTGTCGATGCATCCTGCGATTAAGAAGCTTCCGATGAACGACTTCACGGATGACTCGGCCGTCAAATTTTATTTGAACCGAAGAGGGGATGGGGTTCAGGATGAGAGTGCTTTGGGTCACGGCGAAGGAGACGATACACTCATTGCGGATTCGTCGTTCGGGGACTCTCCAGAGACACTACCGAGACTCATAGTATCGATAAATCACAACGTCACGCCTGAACGCTTCACATCGCCGTCGGTCCGCTTTGCGTTGCAACTCATCATTTACCCTGATGACCTACCGGAAGACATGGTGTTCCACCCGCAGACTGAGGCGATCGTGTTCAGAGATACGCTCCGGGAGGCAGATGCGTCGTTGCCTGTCATGGTGTCCCCGAATATGCGTCGCAAGGTGTTTGTGTTCCCCAAAAACGCGACAGTAGCGGAGGTCATTGAGCTTGGATTGGAGAGGTTTGGGATTTCGGAGGGTGTGGTTGACGGGGGAGATGAGATTGAGGATAAGACGACGAAGAGGAGGAGCTCCACGAGGGTGAGGTATGGGTTGTTCGTCAGTGTTAGTGGTTCACACGGTAAGACTTTAGTTGGCATGGATAGTATACTGAGTTGATCAACTTGTATAGCAGAACGAGAATTGGCGCCATCGAGCAGAGTTATAGAAGCGTTCCCGCGACCCCCTACACTCAAGGCCGCTGACAAACCCACCCTGTCGAGCAAGAGACGCTCCGTTGACTCGAATCTCGTCCTTGGCTCGTTAGAGGATGTCAATCCTGACGACCCTGTCTTTGTTCTCCGTCGTGCAATGACGTACCGCAATTCCACCTCCAGACACCGCATGTCCGCGCCACTTGACGAGCTTGCCCTGCATCACCTTCATCGGGACTCCACGTCCAGCGCCAGCTACTCTGATCCGTCCAGCCCTTCGAGCGACCATAAGCCCTCCCGCCAGGAAATTATCGCACGTCAGCGCGAAGCGACACGAGCAAATCAACGAGCCATTCTTTCTGCCCAAACCAATTCATATCGTGGCATGGACGTTCTCCTACCTGGAAACACGATGCTTCGGAGTTCGCGCTACGACGCCAATGACCGCATGCGGTACTCATATGTTGATAATGACGGCGAGACTTATGATATCAGCGATATCGTTGAGGAGGAGCTGCGCGAGAACAACTTTGCCACCAACAGGAGTGATCTGCTTGAGAGCGTCCTCGGCCGCAAGGATGTCGTCGGTGAGAAGCTCAATCGTGTCCTTAGCAAGATCAAGAGTGGGAGGACGAAAGAAAAGGACCTGGCTTCGTTATCCAGCGCCGACGATGCAAGACGATCACAGTCGATTTCGGAATATTCTGTTGACACTACGACCTCCGAGAGACCACGTTCGGTGAGCCCCTTGCGCGCCGCAGGTTCCAAGCCTAAGACGCCAACGGACCTGTCCCAAACTCTGTTGAAATCGTCGCCCATTCCTGCTGCAGGTAGCACAGATAATAGGTCACGCCCAGGGACTACCACGCCAACTGGCAGACCTACAGGTACTGATCGTCGTCAGCCCTCTATTGCGTCTGTCATGTCAGACATCTCCGGGTACGCAACACCGCCCACGCATCATGGTGAAATCATCAACGAGGATGAGATGAACAGGCCGAGATCAGCTGCAACACCTCAGCCACCATCTCAGCAACAGCGTAGACCCGTCATTCCTCAGGATGACTTCGGTGTCGCTCATATGCTGAGCATTATTGAGTACAAAGACACGAAGCCGAAGACACCACTACCACCGCTTGACCCTGTGGATGCTTTGCTCTTTGGTCGTCCTTTAGACCTGCAGGCGTTGCACCCCAGAATTCGTGATATATATGCACCTACATTCAAACAATTAGAAGAGATGGACAAGGTAAGCAGTGTCATTGACCGTCATCCTTACTCAATGATTAACAATGAGACAAGATCTTGGACGATTATTTAGGACATGTCTTAACCAATCCCTGATTATTGATGGTGCCTACGGTCTTGTATTAATGACCAGACTCCACGGGATTGGAGTTGTATACCCAGGAAGTACTAGACCAGACTGTAAAGGACGCTCGCATCTTTTGTATTGCTTTCCATGCTCAGCCTTATGTATCTCAAAAGTCATTGTGAGAGTAAGTTATCCTCCTGATCTGTTGCCACTTACTTCCAGCTACTTTTGTTCCCGTGCCTAACATATTGACCGCCATGCATATTAGGACCAGCTCTTTGTAAAAGTATGAAGTTGATCTTGATGTCCCAATACACATCATATTTCACCGAGGAGTTTAATGTCCTACTCAAACACTGACACAGAAGTCAGATTACAGAGCTCTCAAAAATGATGTCTGCACATGTTTGTGGAAATCCAATACAATCCCGTGTAAAAAGATGTGACGAATCTGCTTGTAACGGTACATATAATGGAAGTTAGTCAAACTATGATATTCTAACCATAATACTCATCAGGAGAAACCAGCAACTTGGAATTGGAAAAAGCATGGGACAACGATGGTCTATCTGACTATCTCGTCTACTTTGGATCGGTTGATGCAAAATCCCTATACCCAACGATCGGCTACATTCGAGAAACGGTGGTTAGGGATTACTCACGGGCGTAACCCATGCTTTACAGCCACAGCACACTCCAGCCCAGTCGTAGTTTCCCAACTTCGCCCCGCACTTGGGGTTGGGGCACACAATTTTCCCGGCGAGCTCTCCGGGCGATAGGAAAGGTTCCATCCACTTCATCTAGACGATAGTGAGCATACCGTTTCCACATTAGGAATCGAAGACGACATACAGGTTCGACGAAGTAACCCGAGCACTTGGGATTCATGAGAATTGGCGCACTTTGTGGTGCTTTCGCGACAGGGTGTGCTTGTGTCACTCCGGCGTTTTGTGGAGCTGGATGTGGCACGCGGAGGGCAGCTAATTTGGGGTTAGTCATGAGCTCTGCAGCTAGCTCCGAGGGGCTGATTAAAGTCGTAGGAAGTGTTTTCTCAGACGTTTGTTGCGGTAGTTGACTATCGCTCAGTGTGACCCTCATTTTCCCGAGTGTCTCCAGAGGAGATTCTTTGCGTTCGCCCACGGGTGAAAGCACGGCGTCTGACATTCGACGCCCTATAAGTTTGGCAGTTTCATGTGAGATCTCCATAGGCCTACCAGCCACGTCAACTGGTGAGGTCGTTATCTCTGGGGCAACGATGGGCTCTTCGTCGTCGCTTTCCAATGCAGAACTTGATCGACCACCTTCCGCGTGCGGAACCTCGGATACATTTCGTAGAGGTTTATCGCTTGAAGATCGGCGACTCATAGCTCCAGTCCCGCTGGACTCGTTGCTGATAGATGACATTGTCAGAGAGTCGCCTAGCCCCCCAAGGATCGATGGACGACGAGGTCGCTGTTCAGCAGCCCCGTTGGACGTCCCTCCTGACGATCGGAGAGAATTTGATGGCTGAAGACCTCGCGCTGATGTCGAAGGGCGCCTCGAGCCGGCGGGAGTCCTCGCCGCCGGAGTGGCAGGACCCAGTTGGCCGTGATCAAGCATGTGTTCTCTTGTAGCCAATTCTTGTCTAGAAATCTAAGAAAAAAACATGGGGTAGAATGAGTTAATTTACACAAACCTGCACATTTTGCATCTTATCCGTCGACGTGGATATCCAGGCGTGTTAGGTGTTGAGTCCGACGGCGTACTTGGATATTTCGCAAACATATCTATCTCCGGAAGAGAGCCATCACCATCTGGAATAAGATTGAGAAGTCAAGACGGGTGTTTAGGGCCGACAAGAAGCTTAAGTGATCGTACTCATGACTTCATCATATGCACGTTCCATATAATATAACCTTGTCGTTTTGTCACGTCGTGATATTCTGTACTGAGCTTGATGAAAAATCTCCAGCTGACGGAGGAAACCCTCATTTGGCCTAAATGACAACATGAGCTGCTATGATAGGACGATAAAGGTGCGTTGGAGACCACATACTCAATGCTTGGTCGGACTTTTCTAATCATCTCTAAAGCAGTCTCCCTATCCAAACGTTTGCTGTACATTAGGTACGCGGCAACGACGGAAGCACTACGACCTATTTGCAATGATGGGTGATATGGAAGAGGGCAAGGGAATGACTCAGACTTACTGACTCCGGCATGGCAATGAACCAAGACACCACGGCCCTTGTTCAGCTCCGATTCAATAAAATGGATGGATGGGAGTAGATGTTGAAGGATATCTGTGTGTTCCGTATCGTCTAGGAGTACTTGATGTTGGATGAAAGTCTGTAGAACACATACAGCAAGATCAGTTGCGAGGCTTGGGACAATAATTGCATGCCTGCCTCCTGTATTGTGAGTCTTCCGCGCATGGCTGAAAGAATACTGTATATGCCATGTGCTCTGAGTTTCTCGACATTGAGAGCGCTCTCGAGGTCCCCGATCCACAATCCTGGTGTCACTTCGTCCATTGACAATTCGTGGTATGGATTAGCAATTATTGATCGTCGTGGACCTGTTGAACCTCGGCTGGTGGCGAGCTTCTGCACAAACCCTGGGTGACGTTTCTGGTGTCGCTCTTGAGGAAGAATACGACGATGGTTGTCGTGGAGCAGATGAGTCGAATAGGGTCGAAAAAACGGAGCTTGGGTATGGTAACTACTAAAAATAGATATGATAAAGTTTCGAAATCCAAAAATGGACGCCGCGGCTGCGAGACTTAGGCCATGACGTTAACATTCTTCAGATGCTCATAAGAATTGCTTTACATAGATTCAATAGTCAAAGTGGAGTCGATGATACATTCTTATGGGTCTAGTTGTACGGTGAGAAGTTTTCAACAAATCTAAATTTATGAGCCCTTAGCCATGCTGTAAAGGGGATCAACCCAGTTTCTTCATGAAGACTACGAACACGTACCGGCCGAGTCCAGCACTATCACCGTTGAAGATGTCTTGGTCACCAGGGTTGGGGCCAGAGTCAGCGTACTGCCAGAAGGTGGTGTAGCTACAAAGGGGTGTCAACATCGATGATCAGAGGCAGAGTGAGGAGACTCACGCCCAGCCAGCGGGTAGGGTTCCGATAGAGGAGGCGTATCTGGCAATCCACAGAGGATTGTTGTTAGCGAAGCCAGCGTAGTTGCCCGTGCAAGTGGTCCACCAGTCAGTGGTGGTGTAAATAACTGCCATGAAAAGGAACTTAGCACGACATTTTAGAGGATGAATTCTTGTTTACAAACCGGGGTAGCGTCCAGTTCTGGCGAGATAGGTGTTGGAGAAATCCTGGATCCAGGAAACCATGGCAGAAGTACTCAAGCCATAGCACGTAGCACCATAAGGGTTATCTGTCATTCATAGATGTTACAAGGAGTATGAAGAGAGGTGGATAAAATATTTACATTCGATGTCGAGGGCACCAGGAAGAGTGATACCATCAGCAGTCCATCCACCACCGTGAGCAAGGAAGAAGGTAGCCTGTGTAGCACCGGAGCTGATGTCGGGACGGGCAAAGTGGTAGCCACCACGGATGATGCCGATGTTGGTTGCACCGATGTACTGGCTGGAGAATTCAGGGTTTGTATAGCCTGAGGGGGTTCCACTTTGAGCGCCACCACGGAAAACTTAAATCAATACGTACTGGTACCCTCGGTTGCCTTGATGTAGGCGAATTCGACACCGTTGGCCTTGACGGAGGACCAGTTGATGTTGGGCTGGTAGCTAGAGACATCAATACCCTGAGGAGCGGCCTTAGCAATAACTGCGGCGAGAGCAAGTGTAACAATCGAGAACAACTTCATCTTTGAGAAGACCGTGCAAGTTGAAAATTCAGAACCCTATAAGACGCATTATATATCCCAGTTCACATCTGTACCAGCATGCTAGTAAGCGTCCAGAATGAGTAGAAACCATATGAGTGGTTTCTGATCCAGATCATTGTCATTCAAGCAAAGAATCAAATGAGGTTACGGGAAGAAAATGATTCACCTTCATCCCGCAACCCGGGCCTTGTACAAGCCAAGAACAACTCAATAAGGTCAGTGATTTAGAAACAACCTTGGCTGTAAGTGGCCTGGAATGGGAGTACTAGCAAATATATAGTTGACAGTGTTTCGAAGCCGAATCGCTGGCTCAATTCAGACCTTGGTCTTTTTGAACCCATTCTTGAGGATACGAGTATATAGAAGTGGACTTCAGGCTTTCAATCATGACGTGATAGGACTTGCAGCTCGAGCCTGGGGACATTCAAATTGACGGCAGTGTGTGTTTCAGAAGTCACAGATCCTACGGTTTTGGGTTTTCTTATGCTGTGTTATTCCGAGTCGCTAGAAGAAAGTTCTTGTTTCTTGTTCACGACCTGTCGCAAGCGCGGTCCTAGATCACTAGACCGTGAAAAAGAGGATGAGAAATGACGACACCAGGAAGTAATCAGCCTGTGGCGGAAATGAGGACGAGGCTTATGAGGATAGTGATTCCCTAGATGTATTTATTATCTATTATGAATGCTCGACGTTAATGTTGACTCGCCGCCTGAAAATCAGAGGATGCGCGATATTGTGACTTGATCAGGTGAGTTGGTTGAGTGACGAACATTGGAGAAATGTATGAAGCTTAATGCCAAGCATGACACGCGCATTCCGAGAGGGAGCATCAACTTTTGTCAGTAAAAATAGCTAACATAGAGAAAACCCACTGAAGTGTCTCCCAGGGACTTGATATATTCTCTAGAATTTCTTGTAGAAAAGATTATCACCGAAATTTGATAAGGAAATTAGCTATTGAAGCCCAACGAGCTTGCTTGTAGAATTTCCTTTAGACCTTTTTCTCTCAGAAAAGAACCGAGACGACACGTTGGTACTAGCTCAGGCATTAGGCATCACGTCTTTCTTTGCTGAGCTGTTCAGTATCCTGGTATCAGAGAGAGCTGCCAGTGCGCAAAATTAACACCGACCAAGCCCTCGGGCCTCGGTGTAAGGAGCTTTGGACAGCGTACGTGTTCTCACATTCACCGAGTTATCGGTTTCGACTGTTGAATGCCATGCAAGGGTATTCAAACCTTCGATTCAGCGTAAGCACCCAGATTAATAAGGTCTGAAACTAAACATTACAGATGCTTATGGCACAATCTTCGATGTTGGAGTGGAAGGAGGTTCAATTACCGTGACACATATACCCAGAACAGGAACTCCATATTTGACTCAACGTTTGCTCAACGTAATCGCGCTTGTTCGCTTGATCGAATATTGCGAACAGCTTCCACTGGCAGTTGAGCGATTGGTTTCAGTCTACATAAGACCAATTTAAATGGATACGGTGTCCGGGCCCTAGAAGTGCACATTTCCGTAGGGTTACGGCAAATGTAAATGTATGAGAAAGTCTGAAACCTTCGACGGGGTACGGCGCAGGCTGCAAACTGGCACAACAAAGAGGTTACGGAGTGTAGTGACAAAGTCCAAAGCCTTCGACGGTACAATGCAGGGTGCAAACCAGCACAACAAAGACGTCACGGAGCAATTCTGAAGCGTCAAGTCCCTCCCGAAGTTCTACGATCACGGCTGACCCCGCTAATGAGTGTATAGCGGAGTTTCAATTTCTGTATAATGTCACCGCGACTGGCCCGGGGTCCATCAATTTTTCAACAATATCCTGCCATGTTTTTCTCAAGTTGTTCTCAAGCCTTCCATTGATATCCTAGAGTTGGGGGCAAAGGCTAACTGTCCGAAACCATATCGAGGGCTATACTAGATCGCTTGACAGTGGCAACCGTGAACCCATGAAAACGGTCGCGGAGTTCGAGTCCCTAGATCCCTAGTGGCGAGGTTCAGTAGCTTAACCTCTAACCCCATGTTTCCTCTCCCTGGTTGCGCCACCACTGTCCAATCCTCCGTCAAAGAGCCTTCCATTGCTTTTAAACATCCATTGAACTCCCAACGAGGTACTTCTGCTCGTTACTATGCGTATAGGTGATGAGCATTTTATACGCGCCATGATTGCAGATTGCCGCAATTTCTCTTGCTGTCCTCCATTATATTGCAGAACAAACCGATGTTAAATTAATCAGATTTATTACTATGTGTCTCCTTCCTCCCCCTAAGTACGTGGTTGCCCATCTGGGCATCCCCACAAATCTCGGTGCTAAACCCGAGGCGCCAGCACTTATCATCCCCCAAGCAGAATTTGGGGCTCGGTGAATTATCTTCAGCGACTCACTGGATTTTCCTCAACGATTTCCTATCTGATGATCACAGTTTTTGGACGTTACTACCAGGTAAATCCAAAATTTTGTATAGTATAACATCTTCTGTCATCAACCTCGATATCGCTTAGAAACTCATACAACGCTGTCCTGTCCTATCGTGATTTCAAAATGGCATGTTGACACCTTTGAGAAGCTGCCTGAGGTCTAACATGTGGAAATTTCCCCTCAGGAAGCCATCGCAGCTGAGAAAGTTGTGAGGAATGATCTTGTAGTTCAGAGATTGGCCACAGGTCAGTGACTCTTTCCATTCCTCGATACACATTTGAATAGTTATCTCTTCCCGAAGGGGTTGCTCCCCAGCAAATATTTCGTGTTTAACGTAGAGTCCTACAGGCTCTGCTTTTGCCAGGTTCTCTGGGTAAGTTCATTCAATTCAACAATGAAGGAGCAACACTCACCACGTCGTAAGATTTCATACCTGTCCTTTATATCAACGTGGAGAAAGTCATCCACATTGGTACGTTACTTGCCTATTTTTACTCCAGTATCTGACTGTTCCTCAGATTTCCCGCCCACGTACAAGAACTTGACCCCCAACGGACTAACTCTTTCTGCTTCCACAATCGCTCCCTCGCACTCTCCGGCGGTGAAAAGGCATTGGCTCGCTCCGGCCGCGAGCGTATTCACCCTCGTCTCGCTGTGCAAAATTTCTTTCCCGATTTGACGGCCGACGACCACAAGAACTCCGAGCCTCACGATGACATGAAATTTCTTCACATCGTTCAGCCTGACATCTCTTTCAAGGTCAAGGGGCATGAGTTGGAATGGTAGAACTGGAAGATGCATATCTCCATGTCCAATTATCTACTGAATATTTTCCATCGCTGACAAACATCTATTCCAGCGTTCACCCAAAGAGAAGGTATCGCATTGTCCACCATTACTTACCACGACAATGGCGAGATCCGTCCCATCGTCTACCGTCTCTCCTTGGCTGAGATGGCTGTTCCTTACGATGGTGCACCTGAATTTCCGCATCCGAGGAAATGCGCTTTCGATCCATACGCATCTTGAAGAGGAAGTACGCTTCACTAATCATACAAACTTACAGCGGGGAATATGGTATGGGTACCATGGCCAACGAGCTCTCCCTCGGATGTGATTGCCTCGCTCAAATTCATTATCCTGTGAGTAGCTCTCAATCCGATTCCTTCAGCTAATCACTACCATAGCCTGGCGCCTATGTCAGCCACAATGGAAGTGGTGCAATAATCAAGAATGCCATCTGCATACACAACGAGGACGCCGACATTCTTGTGGAAACACATCGCGGCTGACTACCGTTCTGGTGGAAGTTCTCAGACTGTTCGTCGTCATAGGTTGGTTGTCAGCTACGGCCGCGAACTATGGTACATCCTTCAAAACTTTCATCCTGACATGTCTTCTGATACGCATGCTTCCTCTGACAGAGTACATACGGAACTATTACTTCTACCGAGATGGCAGTATCGAGTTCGAGATCCGTCTCACCGGTATCTTGAATGTCTACATCGCCGACAAGGATAAACCCAGCCCGTATGGTACCTTTGTCGCACCTGGCATTAACACCCAGAAACACCAACACCTCTTCTCTGTCCGCATCGACCCCATGATTGATAGGATAGCTGAGTGGCAAAACTTGCTGCGTTCGTGGCGAATGCTCAATGGGTATGTTGTGATGTTGAGGGCCCGAAGGGTAGTAGGATGTGGCCTGCTGACAAGTATGTCCCGTAGACGAGGGCAGAGCCCGAGGGTTTACATGGTAAGTGGATTGATGGTAAGTAGAACATTGCGAAGGATATATATATTGGCGTATGTGACAGTGTGTGTGATTTTTGTTACCTGCTTTTGTAGCTTTCATTGATGCTTGTGGCAAACTTTGAATAAGCACTACACATATTCCTAGACCCGAGGAGTGGCTTGTGTCTGGTAATTTCCTTTCCAGTGTGCTGGAACGAATACTCGCAGCATGCCGGTCGAGCACTTGAGTATTACACTCAGGCCGAATCTATTCTTCAAAGCAAATCCCACTCTGGATGTGTCGGGAACATACAACCTGAAGAGTGTGCCCGCTTTCTCCAATACCGCAACAAATGGTCGCTCCAATGGAGCACATAGTTGCCACAAACATTGATACAACCTAAGTACTTACTGCTACTAGTGTATCGAGATCGAGCACATGAGTATTGTTAACAACATTGATACAAATTGAATACCTACCGCTTACAAGCATATCGGGATTTAACTTGCAACTACTATCGACGTGATCGCTGGCGTGAATCCCATTATACAAAGCAAAAGATACACTTTGTAATTGTGAATAAATCTCTGGGATAAATGAATGTGGTTTTCAGCTGAACATTCTGAACATTCATTTTCAATCTGTCAATGATACTAAGTCATCTTGATTAAAGAGGAATTCAGTTACTATAGAGAGCATACTCAACAAATTCATGAGCCCCTAGCCATGCTGTAAAGGGAGATATCAACACAAGTTTCCTGCTTAGCGTAAAGACCGAAAAGACGTACCGGCGAAGTCCAGCGCTGTCACCGTTGAAGATGTTTTGGTCACCAGGGTTTGGACCAGAATCGGCGTACTGCCAGAAGGAAGTGTAGCTATGTAGAGGTGTCAACATCAGGTGGAGTCATCATGACCATGAGGACTCACGCCCAGCCGGCAGGGAGGGGTCCGATGGTGGATGCGTATCTAGCAATCCAGAGAGGGTGGGTACTAGCGAAGCCGGGATAGTTGTCTGTGCAGGTAACCCACCAATCAGTGGTGGTGTAGATGACTACGAGGGGGAGGAATCAAGTATGACACTAAGAAGAATCTTTGTACAACACGAACCGGGGTAGCGTTTAGCTCTAGCATAGTAGGTGTTGGAGAAATCTCTGATCCAGGAAACCATGGCAGAGGCACTCAAGCCATAGCACGTGGCGCCGTAAGGGTTGTCTATATTTACAAATGTTATAAGGAATCTGAAAAGAAGTAAACGAGATACTGGCATTCGATGTCAAGGGCACCAGGAAGAGTGATACCGTCGGGGGACCATCCACCACCATGAGCAAGGAAGAAGGTGGCCTGTGTAGCACCGGAGCTGATGTCGGGACGGGCAAAGTGGTAACCACCACGGATGATACCAATGTTGGTGGCGCCAATGTACTGGCTGGAGAAGTAAGGGTTCTTATCACCTGGAAAGCTGTACTTTGAGCATCGCCACGTAGAAAGAAGACAACAGATAAGACAACAGATGAGCCGCGGCCTACGTACCAGTACCTTCAGTTGCCTTAATGTAGGCGAACTCGACACCGTTGGACTTCACGACGGCCCAGTTGATACTAGGTTGGTAGCTAGAAACGTCAATACCCTTAGGGGCGGCACGATTAGTGACTGCGGCAAAAGGAAAAGCGATCATCGAGAGCAGCTTCATCTTCAAGAAGAGAGAAGTCTGGAATTCAGAACCCTTTCAAGACGCGCTATATATCTCAGACCACATCTGTACCCAGCATGGCAAATGCATTAGAATGCGTAAAGACCGTGTGAGAGTGAATTTAGATCATCAACCAAGCAAAGAAGAATCAGTATGACTTCACCCCACTCGAACCTGTCAATACGTTCAGGGCAGTCATTTAACCTTGTGCCAAACCCTCGGCATCTATGACACGCGATCGTTCTAAGTAGAATGGAAGTACTATACATATAGAGATGTCCTGAAGCCACCCTCATGCACTTCGAGCCTCCGTGGTCCGCTGGCACCTTTGAGCCGAGGAAAGGATAAGTATGTAGGGTAGGGGATGGCACCAAGAGAAACCATGAAAGAAGACACGAGATTCTTCGGTATAATAGGCCGGCATCAAAGCGAGGCGAGAATTGGGCTACGCAAAGATCTTTTTAATGCATATTTACCGGACATACGTTAGTGAGATTTGGGAATGGATATACTAGCCAGGGGCTCGAGTTAGTCACCTGAACTGGCCCGGAACAGAAGTAAGCGGACAAGCATTCCACGGGCACGTCTAGATAAAAGAGGTGCACTATTAAAAGTATGCCTGAGAAGAGGGGTTCGGCCTGCTCGGGAGTTGACACGAAGACTCTTAGACCAATGGCTTGTGTCGAAGGACGACGCTGTTTGCTTAACCTGAACTGTAAGTAAGATACGAGTGAGCATCGCGCCTTATGTGCCCGTGATGACAGCTTCCGTGGATTGGTTTAAGAAGCCCGCTTCTTTCGGTATGATTTCTGTTGCAGTTGAGGTGTATTCAAAAACGCGTTTGTCACGTTTTTTCCCCCTCAACTTGTGTTCACCTTGCCACTTTGTTTTATCGAGTTAGAATTATTCGTTGCTTCCTTCGATGTTGTCTCAACAGTCCAAGAGCAATGTGAGCCGGTGTGGAAGATGGGCTGAGGCAGAGGGGTGATGAGGGGACCAAAAGAAAACGGGATGCCTGTAAGGTGCGTGGCAGCACTGCACCGTCAGTCCCGCTTGATCCAGCTAACCTCAGCCAACCTATCCTATCGCTCACCGTACTACGCCTGAGCCCTGTAGCAGTGCTCATACTCACAGCACCTTCTATAGGTGTATTGTGACGTGGACATTTCCACATCCCATACATTCAACGGCTCATGATACTTATGAGGAGGCATCAAACTCTTAGGAACACAGACACGCGTACTACGTGCACGAACTTGCACGAGAAAAGACTTGCGCTAGCAGGTATATTACCCAACGGATACGATTGGTGCAGCCTGCGAGGTTACCCCGTAGCGTCCGTAATCAACGTTCAACAGGTACTCTCTCACTCTTGTCCTCCTGTAATTGATGAATTTTTTTCTTTCTTTTTTGCGGGACTACGGTTTCACCGCTGAGCTGTCAGTCATATTCACTGCACAAGCCCTCACCACCAGACCATCATTCATTACTTTGCTCAGACAGTCATTTCGATTCATGAAATCCTCTGTATTCACGAAGGGTCAATGATACATTTTAATGATTCAAGGCTTGCAATTGGTTGTACATGTTCAATGAATTTATGAGCCCTTAGCCATGCTGTAAAGGGGATCAGCCTAGTTTCTTCCTGCAGACTACAAACACGTACCGGCCAAGTCCAGCGCTATCACCGTTGAAGATGTCTTGATCACCAGGGTTGGAGCCAGAGTCAGCGTACTGCCAGAACGTGGTGTAACTACAAAGGAGTATCAACATCGGAGGCAGAGATCACGACCGTAAGGTGACTCACGCCCAGCCAGCGGGTAGGGTTCCGATAGAGGAGGCGTATCTGGCAATCCACAGAGGATTGTTGTTAGCGAAGCCAGCGTAGTTGCCCGTGCAAGTGGTCCACCAGTCAGTGGTGGTGTAGATAACTGTGATGAGAAGGAACTTAGCACGACATTTTAGAGGATGAATTCTTGTTTACAAACCGGGGAAGCGTCCAGTTTTGGCGAGATAGGTGTTGGAGAAATCCTGGATCCAGGAAACCATGGCAGAAGCACTCAAGCCATAGCACGTAGCGCCGTAAGGGTTGTCTGTCATTCATAGATTTTACAAGGAGGAGAAGAGGTGGATAAAATATTTACATTCGATGTCGAGGGCACCAGGAAGAGTGATACCATCAGCAGTCCATCCACCACCGTGAGCAAGGAAGAAGGTAGCCTGTGTAGCACCGGAGCTGATGTCGGGACGGGCAAAGTGGTAGCCACCACGGATGATGCCGATGTTGGTTGCACCGATGTACTGGCTGGAGAATTCAGGGTTTGTATAGCCTGAGGGGGTTCCACTTTGAGCGCCACCACGGAAAACTTAAATCAATACGTACTGGTACCCTCGGTTGCCTTGATGTAGGCGAATTCGACACCGTTGGCCTTGACGGAGGACCAGTCGATGTTGGGTTGGTAGCCAGAGACGTCAATGCCCTGAGGAGCAGCACTAGCAATGACTGCAGCGAGAGCAAGAGTGACGACCGAGAGCAACTTCATCTCTGAAAAGACAAGTCTGAAGTTCAACATCCTTTCGAGAAACCATTATATATCCCAGTACGTCTGCACGTGCTCGATGTCAAGAATATGCACAAGTCATGCGGAAGTCAACCCAGATCATTCAACGAGAGAAGGACCAACGGAGAGGTTTCTGGAAAGGGAAGAATAGAATAAACATTGTTTGACATTTGGCGTATCTTCTGAAGGAACGTCGCGTTGTAATGCAGCAAGTAATTCGAAGCAGATGTCAAAGTTCGTTCATATGGCCTGAATATCAGAAGATTATTATCATAGCGCACATGTGCATTGCAGAACAGCCTGAAGCACACACGCAGGGAGGTCATGCGATTCTCGAGGCACGTTCACAAATTACGACCAGCGAGGACGGCCCGCGATTTCGTGAATCCCGTTCTGACGCATGTCCTTCACTTAGCCACGAGAGAGTTATGAGCGTTCATGCCAAACGACGACCTCTAAATCGAGTTTTGAGACATCAAAGCAAGGCCAATGACGTGTCAAGTGCGAGCCCCAAAGAGGAGAGAAAATAACTCAGGTTGGCCATCAGCTGCCAGCAATAGTTTTGATAAGATAAGATCGAGACCACTGATAAGCGATGAGGAAGGAGCGACTCGAGAACTATGCGATCCCTCCTTCGGAGCTGTTTTTTTCTTTCCACTATGATGTCTGACAGGAACATCACAAGGTAATTCATGAGGCCAGAGAGAGATCGTGTGTCACACGAAGAATTCAACTGCTAACGCGGTGATCGGTGCTGCGAGCGACGACGTCGAACGTATCTTTTTTCCTGAATCACATTGTCCCCCACAAAGATTTTCCAGAGTAACACATGTCAGGTTTTTTCAGGAGGTTCTGGCGTTTTGCCGTCAGAAAGCATACAACACAGTACAACCATTGGCGACAGGCACCCACCTGCTGACTGAAACACGTTCAATGAGTCAGAAACATACACTGGAAGAATATGTGAGGTGCGTCATTGCTTCCTGGTCGAACTGATTGGGTGGACGTAGTTTTTCCTAGCACTTGTGGCTTTTAATGGAGACATCTGTAGATAGGCCAATTTTTACGAATGAGAAGACATCGTCGAGTGACTCAAATGATGCGAAGGAGAAGGAAGAGAGTGTGAAGGAGGTGGCCGCGGCGGAGGCTTGTTCTTAATGACATGGGTTGGGTATCGTCCTCAACGGGAGCTGCGTCGAAGTTGAGAGGGAGCGACAGTCTACTGGGAAATTCGAGGTTTGTATTGTTGCACAAACTTGATCTGTGTGATGTCTCGTGAACCAGTGATGTAGCGAAATTATGTAGATGGCTAACACGATCCAGTAGGTTCCGAAATAGACCCACAACGATTCCTCAGATAGGTGCATAACATTGAACGTCGCAAACGTTTGCAAGAGAATACATGTCTCTTCTGCTCTACCATTGAGGCCGTCAGCAATTAAATACAACAAGCAATCAAACCATTTCACCACATTGTAAGAACTATCCCTTACTCCCACAGATGACTGAAACACAAAGAGAACATACTTAACGAATACTTACATATATCTGTGAACACGATTTATCCGAGGCACTCGATCTCGATCATGCTTCTTCCATATTAGAACCACCCAGGCGTCAAGAGGCCGTAAGTACGTACTTATAGGCCGTCGACTGACGTTCTCAGAATTGCCGGTTCCGAAGAATTTCAGATAGCACCGAGAATGTATCTGCCAATGATGAGATCGTGCGAACGAGGTGCGTAGCAAGAGTACTGGTATGGAGGGATGAATTTTCAAGCGTCAAAGGAATAAGCTTTTTCTCGGTTGCGGGAGTGACTGTACTCATCAAAAGTTGCACGGTAAAGAAATGAACGATCAGAACAGAAGGACTAGCAATAACTTGAACACCTACCGATTCGAGAAGCCTTTGGGCATTGTACGTGATTTGCGTGATGAGCTGGTTCGACGAACGTTCGCACTACATCTTCGCTTTTTTGCTGCATCTCAGAGGCCATACTTTTCACCTCTAAAGGTCAGCCTCGAAAATGTGTGATCTGTACATTCTCTGGGCCGGAAGAAGAAAAGTGGCATGGGCGGGAACTTACGAAGTTGACGACCGGACAACATTGTTGTGCAGGAGTAGATGTTAGACCAGAGGTATTCCATATCTATAGATGAGAGTCGGCGAGTGTCGGAGCGAGTGAAACGTTCATGTACGCACTTGAGCTCTTTCCCTCGGGCTTTATGCGTCCTTAGGCACGACACGTGGCTTGAGGTCTTTGGATGGTGGTGCTACACCGACGAGATACAGCAGTTTGGAACACATAGTCAATCTCGAAGAGTAGGAAAAAGTGAAGCACTACTAAGCATCGCGGCCGCCGATGATAATGGCTGTGAGCAACGCCACAAACAAATCTTCCATCAGCGTGTTATGTAACCTTCCTTCTTGACTTATCACCAACCGCTTGGCCCGAAGACACACGAAAACCGACATCGGTTCACGACAGACACATATTTTCGTCATCTCCCTACACTCTTTAGCAAAAACTACCTGAAAAACTCTGTTCTGAATGCCTTGCCATGAATACCGGTTGTGGCCCTGAAAACTACCCAGAGTAGTATTAAATTACATCGTCATCATCCGGCTATACAGTGCCCTTTCCCTTTGCCTTTCTTCTCCTTCGTAAATTTCAACGGTCACACTCTATGTCCGACAAGAACCTCACCCTCTGCGTACCACGCGCATCCTCGGGCCAGGATCCCCACCGACCCCTTCTCGTCAAATCACCTAAGCCGACTACATGTCCGTCCAACCACGTCTTACTCCAAATCGACCAGTTCGGGTTCTCCGCGAACAATATCACGTACCAAGCTCTAGGAGAGCATCCGCACTTTCGGTTCATTTGAGGACTTTCTTCATGAGATCACTGGTGCTGATAAGGTGTTCTGTGTAGGTACTTTGACTTTCATGATGCACCGGAAGTTCGAGACGTGGACGTGTCAAAGAAAACGCATGGGGTGATTCCGGTGTGGGGTTTCGCTACGGTCGTTGAGTCCGGTCATCCGAAGATACACGCAGGAGAGCGCGTGTATGGGTACTTTGCGCCGACGCGGTATTTGCTGCTCGCAGTATCCCCAGCAGACGTGAACAAGTACGCGTTCTACGTTCCTCGACCTCATCTGCCTGCTGGTACGCTCGTTCTTCAGATTTCCCCACTTCCTGTATGCATGAACTCACAAATCCCCAGATCGACGACCGTACAACCAGATCCTCCGGTGCGCCGCCGATCCGCAGTACACGTCAGACCCAATTATCGAAGACCTCACCATGCTGTACCGACCACTCTTCTGGACCTCGTACTGGTGCGAAGACTGGCTATTCTCCTCGACCTACCGCGGAGGCGCCTCCGTATTCCTCATCTCATCCGCTTCCTCCAAAACCGCGTTCTGTCTCGCGTATCTGATCAAGAAACGTGTCACACGAGGCGAGGTCAAGCACAATGTAAGAATTGTCGGTCTCACGTCAAGGGGCAACTTGGAGTTTACGAAGGGATTGGGGCATTATGATGAGGTACTTGAGTATGAGAGTTTCAGATCTAGCGATGCGTTCCGATATCGTGGTATGGACGAACGGTGGATCTACATCGATGTAGCATCTAATGACGCGCTCAACGAGCGTATCCGTACATATTTTGCATCGCCCTACGGGCCCCGCCTGGCGACATGCATCAGTCTCGGTCTAACAAACGTCTCCCCAAGCTCCTCCTCCTCCATCAAATGGAACATAAACGCCTTTTCTGCTTCCTCCCACGACACAAACACAAATCAATTCTGGCCCCAATACGAGTACTTCTTCATGGTTGAATGGCTGAACGTGCGGAAGCACCAGCTTCCCACCGACGAGATATTCAAGAGGCAGAATGCGGCATGGAAGGAGCTGGTGGAGGATTGTCGGAGGTGGGTACGGATGGAGAAGGTGTACGGGGGACAAGGGGTGAAGAGGGCGTATGAGGAAATTGCGGAGAGGGGTGTAGGGCCTGAGAAAGGGCTTGTGTGGAGCTTGTGGGACCGAGAAGAGAAGGAGGTGGTCGAAGCGAAACTTTAATCGTTGTTGAACGTTGAGGCATAGGTGTGAGCTTTTTCAGATCGAATTAAATTGGCGTATGAGTTGCCGTTGGCTCCGGCGTGCATTCGGGCTTTCAAGTTTCAAGAACCCTGACTTGCTTCCGCTTCCTGGGTCCGTCTTTCTTGTAGATCATAAAAAAAAAACTCCACTGCTTATCGGGACCGTTTCTTATAATTAAGGGCCAGCTGTATTCAATTTGCGCGTATGCACGCAGCTTGACTATTCAAGCGGATTTTTTTTTGAGAGGCGTAATGGGCTATTCCTCCGAATATATTTCTTGCCTCTAATGATTCTTCTGACACTTTTCAGCTTCTATCGAGTCTAAATCTAAACCCTGTATGTACTTCGAGTCACTCTAGGGTCCTTCCTAGTACTTTTTTTGCTTCGTTCAATTCGGACGACCTTTGTTGGATGGTCCATAGAGGCAGGCACCTTTGCCTCGGACTTTGGATTGGATTTGATCTTGTGCCGACATTCCTTACAGCTATGAGGAAGGCTTGAAGAGGGTCAGACTTGTGGCTGTACAGTACTTGTACGAGACGCGCATAGATACGCGCAACGTATGTATTGTTGCTTGGCAGGGACGGCGAGGAAGGGATATATGAAGAATGGATGTATTTGCAGAAAAAGATGCACAGCTTGCTGCTTATCCGTATTTTTTGATCGATGACGCGACCAGGTTCCCGGTTTTTAATCGGCATAAGTTCAGTCTGTCCAAGACCGGAGATTCTGTTCTTGTGGAGTCTTAAGATGGCACAGCAACATTCTTCAGGATCCGGGATCGGGAAGGGTGGAACGCGTCTTTTAGTGTTTGATCACAAATTATTAGGTTGGAGAGATGACGTTAACTTTAGCAGCTTCACTATTGTATTGTATTGCGAGAGCCGGAGATGGGTCGGTCTTACTATATTGAGAAGATTTGAAAGATTACATCGCGTACAGGTGACGAGAGAGTATCAATCAGTGCCTGGCATCCACGAACGTTTTAGGGTAACATACCAACACCAATGAGCAATAGATTGTGCGAAGAACAGGCGAGTAGTGGCGCAAGACGGGAAAAGCTGTGTTAGGTAGGCAGTGAAGAAGATCGGACGGAGCCGTACTGTGTATGATGGCCGACCTGCAGAGGACCCCGGATACTGGGTCAGTTGAAGTTGTATAGGTTATCACAAGATGATTTCGGCTGGACAGCAAGCTCATTACTAGCCCCCATGGGCTAGTCCAGGGCTTCCCGAGAAGCCAAATGGAAACCCGCAGGGTCATGAACGTGCCAGGAGGCTGTCGCCGTCGGTACCGTGGATCGGGCACAGCACTAAGCGTCTAGATGCCGAGTATGGAGGCGGTGGGCGGAGCAAGTATCGGGGGTCCCTTGTTGATGAGTACATATACAAACCCACGCGGCAGCCACGAGAGCACCACGCGATCGAGGCACTCATCCCCTCCGAGCAATCGTCCTCCACCATGGACACCAACTACCTCCTCCCCACGCCCCCAAGACAGCATTTGCGCAGAAGAAGTGCTGATGTTGGCGGCCTCCATCTCGCGATGGAAAACACTGGCCATGGCCAGGGTTGGGTTGGTGATTCCGGAGAGCTTTTGTCGTATGTCCTCCTCTTTTCGTCTCTTTGATTCTTCTCTAACCACTTTTTTCATCACAGGACTAAATTTGCTGAGCTTCTGGTCGATATGTATACTTCGACCCTTCATGCGGTGAACGAGCAGGGCTCAGATTTGTATGTCTACACTCTGTTACTACACGACTAGGTGCTGACTATCCCCAGCATCCCCGCCGAGCTACCACTCGAGACTCGGTCAAGACTCATCAAGTCCATGGAGGATTGGGACTTTGAACCGCACAAGCTACCAGAAGAGGAACTACTAACTTGCACGTTAATCCTTTTCGAGGCGTTATACCGTATCGAGGGTCTGGAGGAAGCTATCGGTGTCTCAATGAGTGCGTTTTTTTCGGAATTCTCTTTCTATCCTATCCCCCTCAGATCCCCATCTATCTGCTTATAGAACAGATCATCCCATTTGTATACCACCTGCGCCGCATATACCGCCTCGAGAACTCGTATCACAACTTTGAGCATGCTCTCGATGTCCTCCAAGCAGTCTACTCCTATCTACGAACCGCCGGCATGGTTCCTCCGCTATCGATACTCCGCAAACCCGGACGGAAATGGGCATGTGCACGTCAAACTGACAGCGGCGCGTTGATCACAAGTCTGGGCCTACATGACCTGTTTGTGCTGTACATTGCTGCGATCGGTCATGATGTTGGTCATCCAGGGTTCACAAACACATTCATGGTCAGTCATTTGATTATTTATTCCGTCGCATGACCAAACAAACACTTATTCCTCCCTCTCTGGACTCCGCTTTGCAGAAAAACGCATCGACACCGCTTTCGGAGATGTATGATGGAAAGTCGGCGCTTGAGCAGATGCATTCACAGTTGCTGCTGCGCGTGATGAGGTATCACGGGTTAGGAGTCGTGCTCGATCATCCAAAGACAGGGTTCCGCGTGCGGCGTCTGCTCTGGGAGACCATTCTTGCGACGGATATGAGTGTGCACGACTTGTTCATGAACAATTTGAAGGGGGCGATTAACGGACAAACCGGACCAATATTCTTCCGCGAGTCTATCACCTGCCAGACCCTCATGAAGTGTGCGGACATTAGCAATCCCGTGCGTTTTGTCCATTCGGCTATCTTTGGATGATCAACTGATTTCTATTGGTTATACAGAGCCGTCCATATCACGTCGCGAAGCATTGGGCTTCAGCGTTGATGGAGGAATGGTCCTCACAGGCTCTTTACGAAAAGTTCCTGGACCTTCCGACAACTGTACAATCGAACGACTCGCCCATTAACGAAGCAAAAGCTCAAGTGTTCTTTATCTCCACATTCGCAAAACCCCTCCTAGACCTCACGACTCAGGCTATCCCAGGTACGTCCTCTACACACATCGTAGTCTTCACAGCTCACGCCTGCACCCGCATAGAAATGAAGATCTTCGCAGACCATTGTACAACCAACCTCCGAATATGGACGAAAAGGCTAAAATGCCTCGAGACCAGCCAAAATGAGCGCGATAGCCAATCGTCGACGACGCCACGACACCCTGACGACTTCATTACTGCATTCCCACTCACACTCCCACCGGCGCATCGTATCCTGCACATTGAAGACCAGGAATCCGTACCCCCGTGGTCGAGTCCTAGTGCACCTTATTCTCGTTCATCCGGATCGTCCTCTGTCACGTCCGACTCGGGATTATGTTCCCCATCGGGCTCTGTAACTTCGTTCTTTTCGCCTGCATCTGATTCTTCCTCTAACCACTCGCGCTCGCGTTCGCGCTCCCACTCAAACTCAAACTCCCACTCCAACTCCAACTCCAACTCCAACTCCCTCTCACACTCCAACTCCAACTCCCACTCGTACCCACACCCACACCCACCCTCCCATCCGCACTCAAACCCCAACCTAAACTCTCACCCCCGCCCACCCTCCAGTATCGGCGGCTCAAGTATTTTGAGTCCCCTCCCCCCACCCCCACCCGCATCGCCCTACTCCTCCGCCTCAGAAGGACACGCGGCCATCCGCGCGGCGGGGAAGCTCGGAATACGGAAGCAGAGGAGCATGAATAGGAACTCGTGGTCGCCTTCGGGTGCGCCGCCCCCACCACCGCCGCCTCCGCCGCCGACGACAGCAACAACGACGTCGACGGTGGTGAGGACGCTGTTGGTTACGCCGTCTGTTGGTGTTCATGGGGTGAATGGTATCCATGGGGTCCACGGAGTGGATAAGTTGGGATCCGTACCGCCGAGCAGGATCGTGGTTAGTCCGATTTTGGTTGGGGAGAGGGGACTGAGGGAGACGTGAGTTGGGAAGTGGATGTGGGTGTTGTTTCGAGTTGTGTGATGTTGTATGGAAGGATGGGAGGGAGGATGTTGGATTGGATTGGATTTATCCCTCCCTTCCACCCTTCGTTCTACTAGTTGGATTTCGATTTTCGAATTGAACTTTGGATATGCTGGGGTGGATGGGCTGGATTCCGGAGGAGTGCGGACTTGGACTTGGAACTCCAGGGCGGCTGTTCAACCGGTCTGTGGCAGGGCACTACGAGTCTTAGCCCGAGCTTATGGCAGCTGGGTCTTGCTTGGCGTCGTCAGTCCTCGGATATCTTGGATAAACAATCCTGATGCCTAGCATTCAACCTCTCCTCCGTCCTTCCTCCCGCCTAACGGACGGTCCTACTCCCTATGCGCGTTCCGATTTCTTGTGTTTTTATTATAGCTCACTCTCATTTCTCATCGTTTCTTCGTGATGTTAGCCCGTCTCACCCATCGGTAACTTCATTTTTGTAGCTTTTTTCGTGCTATTATTGATATGGAATTTACACCGTGTATAAAAAAGAACCCTAGCTGTATAAATAGCATTTTATCAGTTCCTCTTTGTTTTTTTTTCTGGTTTTTTTTTTTTTGGTCTATCGATATCAGTTGGTTTATTAGCTCTACTCGGCTGTACTCTTTTCACTATATTAACAGCGTCCATCAATCTGTGCTTCGGCTTGGTTACGGTATTTAAAGTGCTTATTGGGGCGGTGGCATCGGTCCCAAGTCAGGGTTTACTTTATGACATTTTCTTGTGCGGCACACCGACGTCGCCGTCATGGCTGCGGGCGCAATCTAATTTTGGCAGCGCGGCTGTTTGGATCTGAGGTTGTCGGCGGTCCAAGGGCGTCTAAAACAATCTAGAGGAACGACGACACTGATTCAATCACCACACAAGTTATGAGATTAAATCGGTCAAACTCGGTGCAAGTCGTTTGCCATGGTTATGACATTATGAAGTCCATTGATGTTGCCACCGTACAGGCTCCTTGTTCTACTATCAAGGCCAAATAATTTGAGAATTGTGAACGTAGTTGCAGCATAATTTTGGGGGGACGATCAGTAGGAGTGTCAGAGCAATCACACTAACCCATCTTGTGTGCTCTGAAAAGATATGGACAATTTCCGTATTGACTGCCCTGGAATCTGTTGAAGCCTGGCGGGCTGCATCAATCTTTTTCATTTCATAGCAAGACTGTGAAATATAGAGACCACTAAGGGCACATTTGTGTCCATCACGAAGCAAGGGCTGTAGTTGAGCTCATGTCGAGCACAGTAAAAACAAAGTCTACACGCCTGTTTTTTCTGGTGTTTCATTTGCTCTGGGGAGTTTCGCCGAGTTCTTTAAGGGTCTGGCCCTTTCCAACCACAAAAGATAGTCGAGAGGGATGTGTCGATGGTGTGGATCTACTTCACGTGTTGGAACAGACTAGATGTTGTCAAGTTGATCCAGAATACCGTAACAGATGATTGTAGCCCACACTCGCACCAAGAAGCTTCGATACATACGACCCAACTCAACGAGGGCGGCGTATTTATCTTGGTAATGCTCATGGTTGTCAATGTTGATTTCCCAAGTTGTTAATGTTCGTCCATAGTCTGGGGTAGATGGGAGGTGTAGAATAGACGTTGAACTTGTAGCATACAAAGACGCAGGCCGAGCACTCGACTTGTTTACAATAAACTGTTCATTAGAGCGGTGGGAGTATGGGGATGTCTGTACAAAAAGAGATCAAAAACGGGCACGTTTCTAATTTCGGCAGCGCGGCTGTAGGACCACGTGGGCGGCAACTGAGTGTCACGGTTTCGGTTCTGCCGCGAGGTCTGGCCTGAGATATGTACGTTCACTCGAACCACATACCTCAGCCTCCTCACAGTGCCGGTCTGAGATACCAGGGTATGCAGTAGTCGTCTCTGATAGAAATTGGGCTTATGGATGCAGGCCTACGGCCACGCATCGATGCGAACCAGGTTCCATCTCCTATACAGCTAGTAGAGGAAGACCGGTTGAAATGGCAAGGTCAGCCGTACATGACTCTTCCGGGAAAATACGCGCCCGCGTCGACATCTGATTTTACTGCTATAGATCAAGGTGTGTTCTTATCATCCGTGTGCTCTGAACCTTGAACGCTAGATCAATTGAAATGAAATAATTTGTTTCCGTGAAGGTAGCGCCTCACCGAAATTCGCTCGTGTCACGACGTGGAAATTTCCTAGCTCGTCGCGTCTGGCCTCCGAATGTGCAATACCACTCGCTGCTGTCTTTCAGCCGTTTGCTGAGCTTGACCCGGTAACTGAGGAACCTGTTCCATTGGTGCACACGGGAGAATCAGGACCTGCTCGTTGCGAACGATGTCGTTCGTACGTTAATCCGTGGTGTACGTGGGTAGCTGGTGGGACACGGTGGAAATGCAATTTATGTAGTCACGAGACAGAAGGTGAGCCTTCGTGTTCATTGAGCTCTTAAGTATGTCTTCGCCTAATTTGTCGCTCAGTCTCCGCAGAGTACTTTTGCAGCCTAGACGCAAATCTGATGCGTCTCGATTATAGAGAACGCCCTGAACTGCTGAAGGGTACTGTCGATTTCGTCGTACCGGAGGAATACTGGGCAATCAATCCACCACAGGGTTTGACTTCACCATATTACACCCACGAACCGCGGAAGACTGGCTCGCGTCAGCCAGAACCCATGAAGTACATTTTCGCGTTCGACGTGTCTCATGAGGCCGTACAGCTAGGTCTTCTCCGTTCAGCCTGTGCGTGTGTCGCCCGAATACTTTTCGGTGGGACAGCTGCGGACGGGGCGACTCTCGACGCGTGTTTCCCACCTGAATGCAGTGTCGCGTTTTTGACGTATGACACAACGATACATTTTTATGATCTCTCAGTATGTTCTGTCCCATTCAGTTTACGTAGCAAAGTTTATACCCATCCAGGCAGATTCAGCGAGAATGCTAGTCGTTTCAGATATTGAGGAGGTATTTGTACCACTGCAACAAGGTCTTTTTGTGAACCCCATACAACGTCGGTATGCCTTCTACTGCAAACTCTACGACATGGTTCTCATAGCTCTTCAGAGAAGCCCTTGAATCCTTCTTAGAGACACTCCCAGCTCGATTTGAAAATGCTTCGTTCCCAGAAGCCGCTCTCGGCTCCCTCCTTCGCTCGTGTCACGCTGCCCTCGTGAGTACCAACACCTATACCCGATAGCTTTTCTTATATCACGCAAAGGCAGGACACGGTGGTCAAGTCTTCGTATTTTCGGGTACGATGCCTACAGTGGGAATAGGACAACTCAAAGCCCAGCCGAACGAGGCCGACTTTTTCGATACTGATAAAGAGCGGGTGTTGTATCAGCCTCGCGATAACGTGTGGATTGAGATTGGGCAGGACTGTGCAGCAGATGGGATTGGGGTCCATATGATTTTGACACCCATCAAGTTCATGGATGTGGGGTCTATTGGTATGATTGCTTTCTATCACGCTAGAAGAGACCCTCATGGAAGCGTTTAGCTATCGTCCCGTCGTTGACAGGCGGTGATTTGTTGTATCATCCTCGTTATGACCCATTGCGAGATGAGATAGTGTTAGAGTCCCAACTACAGCGCCTTATGCGCCGTATGCAGGGTTACAACTGTGTGATGCGAATACGATCTTCACATGGTATTTTCTTCCCATTTGTGTCGATCGTCATCACCTTCTTATCATTCTTTGTCTAGGTATCAACGTAACGAAAACTCACTACGGGAACTTCTACCAAACCTCTCCGACGAATCTCGAATTCGGCGTCCTCGACGCAGACAAAGCCATCTCTGTCGTCCTCGAACACTCTGGTCGAACGCTCTCCTCGCGCGAGATCGTCCACCTGCAGTGTTCCATGCTCTACACCACGGTCTCGGGCGAGCGGAGAGCGCGGATATGTAACGTTGCTTTGCAAGTGGCTGAGCTAGCTGGGAACGTGTTCCAGTTTGCGGATTTGGATACGACGGTTTGTCATATGGCTCGAGAGGGTGCAGTTCTTTTCTTAAGTTGAACTGGAAGAGCGTTGTTCTGATGCTTTTGTTTTTTGTAGCGTTGGCTTCAAGAACGAAGCAGAAGATGTCGATTGTGAGGGAGGAGTTGACGGAGAAGTGTGGGTCTTTGTTGCTTGGGTACCGAAAGAACTGTGCGGCTGCTTCGAGGATTGATCAGGTTTGTACAGTCCTTTCGAACATGGGCTGACATGTGATAAGGCTTTCTTTCCAGATGATCCTACCTGAAGTATTCAAAACCCTACCGTCGTACATCCTCGCTCTAGCCAAGAGCAAACCTCTTAAGGGTCCGTTGCTTCCTCCCTGTCATCTTACCACTCATGTTGATATACTTACACCAGGCTTGCACGTCTCATCTGATGTCCGAAACTACCACGCCCATCGGATGAACTCAATGCCCATCCGCAGCCTAATACACTATATCTACCCCCAACTCATGGCACTCCACGATCTCGAGGATGATGCCGCGCTACCCTACGACGACGGGTCCAACCGGATACGTATCCCTAGCGTCATGCGCAGCTCGCATACGTTCATGGAAGCCAATGGCATATATTTGATTGGTACGTTCAACACGTACATTCATGGATTTGGTTTCTGAGATACAAACGCCATAGATAACGAAGAAACATCTATCTTTTGGATCGGTCACAGCGTCTCTTCACAACTGCTCTTAGATCTATTCGGGGTTGACGATATAATGGTATTGAATCCAAAGCTAGTAAGTCGTCGCATCTTCCTGCTATTTTTTGATTACCTTCTTATTCTATCCGCCTAAAAGATGCGATTACCGACGCTGGAAACGCGTTTTTCAACACAAGTTCGAAATATTCTTCATCAACGTCGTTTACGTCGGGGACGGATCACCACACTTTTGCTAGCCCGGCAGAACCTCGACGCCACCGAACTCGAGTTCAGCGATATGCTTGTGGAGGACCAGAACAATGGAAATTTGTCGTACACGGACTGTAAGCCCCTCCCTATCTTCTCTCCCAGGACACATTTTGATGTCGTCTTATAGACCTTGCACTAGTGCATAGACAGATAGCAAATGTGGTATGTGGTCAACGCAGCTGGATTATCGTTGATCTCACTGGTTCAAACTTCTCAGCTGAAAAATGGAGGCTCTTTATCAGGTGCCTCGAGTATGCGGGGCGGAGCTCCTTGGTAGTATCATCACGATTTTTTCCATACAAGACGAGTTTTGGGGGAATCCAATTTTGGTTTCGATGCATGAAATGAAGTACGTGGATACACGAGGACGAAGACGAAGACGAAGGAATAGGGAAAAACGTAAATGTAGGTCATTACTAAAAAGGAGCGTAAGACAGCATAACGAAGCAAATGCACTATGAAATGAAGATGAAAATAGAGCCCGACCAATCAAGAACTAAACTTGGGGTAAAAAGTCATGTTATAACTAGAGAAAAGCCTATTCTGTGGCCATTGGTATAGGTTTGCGAGATCGTCTTGAGCCAAAGCGAAGTTTTCCATCGTCTCCACGACCCCAGGTAAATATACCCCCACCGTCGTTTGAACGAACGCTGCCTGATCGAGAACGGAATGACCAAGCTGAAGGAGACACAGGACGTGCTGGATGATCCCGACCGACAGGCTCCAAATGATCACCACTCTGTTTATGGTGGTGATGGTGCTTGCCGGAGGAGCCAACGGTGTGCCGCCCATCGCAGCACGCGCGAACGTTCTCTAGACCTTCGTAACCTTCATCCGACATGCCATCACCGTGAAGCTCAAAGTCAAGATCATCATCATCTGCCTGATCTGCAACGACGTCGACGAATGACCTGATCGGACTGTAGGGGCTATATGGACTTTCAGGACCCCATCGCAGATACTCCGCCGCTGGCGTGTTAGAGCGTTTGCTTATTGATCCTCTGGCAGATAGCTGGGATCGACTGCGTTGACCGCGGGGTGTGGTGTTCCATGTCTCAGCACCTCGAACACTTCGGACACTTCGTTGACTTCGTGGGCTTGCATTGGGACGCCGCTCTTCGTCAGAGAAGATGCGAGATATAGGGCTTTCGGGTATGGCCGTAGCATTGCCAGGCGATGTATTCAAGACAGTAGGGCGAGAGAGAAGATATTGCAGGGCCTGACAACCATTACGTTATGAAAAGGCTACGTCTAAGAGTAAAAGAAGAACCGTACATTCAGCCAAATGTCGTGCCTCTCTTTGTTTGGCGCCGTAAACTTCATCTCTCGCTGTGGCATAGACACGATGACACTATACTGGCATATACCAGGCGGCATGGGGTTGGGATCCAATACCGATCGAACTGCTTCAATATATGCTATTACAGACGATCCAGTCAATGTCGAATATACGGATTCACGAAGCAAAGATACATACCACTCTTGGCACTGGACTCTGAGACGTTCGCAGATCCAGGGTCTGCAGAACTCCAGTACAATGTCCTCGTGTACGGGTGTACCCAGAAGAACCTCCTGTGTCTGGTTGTACCATGGCCTTTTCCAATTGTACGGCGAGTGTACTTGTACAGGAACTCGCCAATCATGGTTTGCGTGATTGCGTGAATGATCGCTGGATCCGTATGCGATCGAGTCGTCATATCCGCTGTCATATCCGCAGTCTTGTTGGGCGTGACGGGCTCAGGCAGGGTCTCTCGAGGTCGGAAATGTTCAGACGACATGGATGAGCGAGGCGAAGCCACACTGCGTTCCGAGATGAGAGACGTCTGCGAGAACTGTCTTCTGTCCACACGTTCGCGGGGACTCAGCCAGTTCAGAGTTCCAACCTGCGGCGACGAGTATTGGGCGTGAGCAGCTGCATTTGCCGCCGACCTGAAGCTGCTCGTTGATGGTGGTTGACGAAGACCCGCTTGAGACGGAGGCATACTTGCACCATGCTGGCGGACGTTAAATGTTCCCTTGCTAGGCACTGAGAGCATTGATCCAAACGTCGGAGTTGTGGCGCGTTGGATAAGTTCTGGAGGTGGAGGCGACGAAGGCCTGGGCGGCGGCACATCGCCTGTACTCGAACCGGTCGGCGTGATTTTCCTCTCGGGGATGAAATTTGGTGGGGGCATGCTGGAGGGCGGAGGGGGCAACTTTGGTGGAGGGGGCAGCATCATCATTGGAGGTTTCGACTTGTCGACAACCGTGAGCGTTGTCGCTGTGGAAGGCACGCGAGTCCGTGACGTCTCGTCGGCCAGAGATGAGATGACGGATTCCATAGACTGCCGCCTGTCCGCGATTGGGGTTCGAGAGCGGCCGAACGCTACACTCGTCTCCTTCAGAATGTTAGAAAGCGGACCTGGGGTCCCAACCGGTATCATAGCGGATGCAGGGACCACAGGCACAGTTGTTGATGTTGTTGATGTTGGTAATGTACCAGTCGCAGGGACCGATGCGGCAGTGGTCGGTGTAGGAGGAGGAATAAAATGGAAGTGGTGACCAGAAGTCGAGCCGACACGATACAGCCCTGGAGTTGTTGGCGGAGGGGGCACTTGCGCTGGAGCGGGAGGTGGCGGAGGCTTCCACTCGTCGGTCTGAATTGATATTTCCTTGACTTCAGGCTTGGGAGGGACAGGCGCCGGTACCATGACTTCGACGACGATACGTTCCGGCTCAGGTTTGAAGTCTGCCGAGACACTTGCGTCCTCAAAGACACGAGGAGGCGGGTTAAGAGCAGCATAATATGATGATGGACGACGAGGAACACCATCAACAGAGGGAGTCGACGCATTGCCATGCTGACTGGCTGTCATTCGTGAGGCCTTGATACTCTCGCCATCGTCTTCAGACTCCGAATACTCGTTGTCGGACATGGTCATCACCGAGTGGAACTCTTCACGACTCTCTGTACCGGATGGGGTATACATCGAGATGCTCTGACGCGCATCATGGTAATCCTCCATATCCGTTTCAGTCTCACCACCGGTCTCCGTCTCGTTCCCATCCTCATCCTCATCTCCACTGACTTCAGATAGATGCTCAGCAAGGGGTGGCCGGATGATGGTGGTATCGCCGCTCGATGAACTACTGAACGACCTATCGTACTGAGTGATAGTCGTACGACGGCTCTCATCTCCGACAGGTAAGCCCACCCCAAGGTCTCTCATTTCAGGTCGCGAGAAGACTGAGGCTGTCGTTTGAGTCTCGATATCGAAAGTCTCCTTCTGGATCGTCTGTGTTCCAGCTTGGACGAGTACAGGAGCTGGAGCAGGTTCTGGTTCAGGATCAGTGCCGATGTTGGTATGTACCAAGACTGGTGAAGGTGCGGGTGGTGGCACAGGGGGCTCATATGCATGTTGAGTGCCAACCTCAGCCGTCTCAACCACAATCTCATCCGTCTGCATCTCCTGGTGGGTCATCACCACTGGCGGAGGAGGCTCAACGACAGGTTCAGGCTCAGGTTCCGCTTGAATACCCATCTCCGCTGTCTCTGGGGCCACAACGACCACGGGCTCCGGAACGGGTTCAGGCTCCGTCTGGCAGGCGAAGTCAACCATATCCACCACTTTGTGCATCTCCTCGATCTCCTCAAGAAACTCCTTACTCTTCATCGGGGAGCCCATTTCTCCGAGCAGCTCGGCAGAAAGAACATCGGGGGCATCAACAAGCGAGGGCGGGCGCGCCTCTTTGTACGGCACGCCACCTCTCGAGCGACCAGCTGTGCGACGACCACGTGCAGAGCTGCTGAGTGCCTGACGGAGAGGGCTTCTGGTGTACGAAGACCCGTTGGATGGGACACGGCGCAGGACGTTGGCGAAGACGGGGTCCATGCCTTCGACGCTGGTAATGCTTGCACGATTAGAGTTGGTTTCTATGGGAGATGGAGAGCGAGAGGGGTCAACATTGCCGGAACGTGGTTCCTCGTCTTCGTCCTCGACAGGCTCCTTCTCCAATTTTCGTATGTTGAAAATACTGTTCTCGTCTTCTTCTGGCTGACTAAAGCGGATAGGGATGGGAGGGACCGGAGGAGGAGGTGAGTCGTCGAAATCTCCAACGTTATATTCGGAAGCAGGGCTTGCATTAGCCATACCCAGTCTCTGGATGAGAGAGAAATTCCCTCTTCCACGGCCACGGCCACGTCCGCGTCCTCCAACCTTGAATGGGGTGAGTTTACGGGTTTTGCTCTTTTTGTTATCGGAGAGCTCCTCATCTTCATCGACACCGTCGACCTCATCTTCTGTATATTCAGCAGGAACACCGCCTGCCGATGTCGCCTCCAACTTGGATCGGTATTCCATGCGCAATTGCTTCTCCCTGTTAAGAGTGCCTTTCAGGGTGTTGATCTGCCTCTGAGCATGAGCGAGCCGTTGCTGCAATGCTTCGACTTCATTGCTAGGATGATTCGCGGCTAAGAAAGGTACGCGAACAGGCGACGCATCGGGCGTATCGTCATCGTAATCACCCAAGTCCTCGCCGAAAATCAAACTAGAATCAATCTTCCGCCTATTCGTCGAAGCACCACCGGTAAAGAGATCGGCATCTCCGTTGTCACCACCAGCAGGCGTAAGAAGACCATCGCTAGCGGCTACCCCACCTGGCGTAAGTGGAGAGCCGAAGCGGGGGAAGCGACGGCTGGCCTTGGCCACTTCATTCTTGAGATTGTCGATCGTTTGCTGGAGATCGGACTTGTCGCGTGCAAGACCTGCAGCGTGCCGGCGCGCTTGAGCAACGTCCGTTTCATGCTTAGCCTTGGTTTCTTGCACTAGGGTTGCAAGACGCTCGGATTCGTTCTTGTATTGGTCACTAGCCTCACGGGATGCTGCAAGGAGCTTGGTAAGACGTTTTTGCTCGCCTTCAAGTCGCTGAGTCGAAGCTTGGGAATCGCCAAGTTGAGTTTGGAGTTCTTGGATTTTGACTTCGAGATTCCAGTTTTCCTCCTTGTACTTATCTGGAAAAGTGACGCGACGTTATTGATCGACTTTGGGATTGGGAACCGAAATACTATACCGGAGTTTTGCTCTTGCTGCCTAAGTGTTGTTCGGAGAGCTTCGACAGTTTTATCCGCATCGTCTTTCTCCTCTTTCATATCCTGGATAGCCTTATCGCGTTCTCCAAGCAAGCTTTGTAATCGGCGAACTTCAGTCAGCAATCCACTACCAATTTCGAAAGCAAATTCTGATATGTCCTGATCAAGTAATCACCATTATGGACATGCAATGAATACGTACCAACGTCGTCAGCACGATGGGCGGCGTTCTTTGCCCGTCTAGACTGGGCTGCTGATGTGCCAGCAAACGGCTTTGATCGCTCGGGTTCTTCACGAGGTAATTCAGCAAAGGCAAAAGACGGTGAAGGCGCTTTGCCATTAAGGCCTCTCTGTCAACATTGCAGCTGTAATTAAGCAGGTTGTTCTGTATTTCTCGAAGATCACACACCTTCGAGCTGCCAAAGGCGGTAGAAAGTTGAGCATTCTCGCCATCCCACGCGAGCATAGTGTCCGCAAGTTCATGATATCTTTCGCGTGCAGTAGTGTCAACGACATCATCATCTGCTTTTTCAGCCTCAAGCTCCTGTAGCTGCCGAATGCGCTCTTCAAGTTCCACTCGCTGGGCCAGAACCCGCTGCCCTAGAGTCGCCGCTTGTTGAAGTTGCTTTTCCTTGTTGTCAAGAATGGTTTGTAGGTGAAATTTCATGTCGCCTGCGGATGAGAAAGGAATGCTGGGGACCGAAAAGTCTGGCATAGGGGGCAGAACGGGAGGACCGTCTGACGAGGAAGCCATGGCCGTAGATGGCGAGGCCTCACCTGGTCAATTCCGCCAGGCAACCCGGACAACGCGTTCTGCTCCAACTTCGCACGGTCACGCGTACCTCCAAACATCGTTAATCCGAGGCCGAGCTCATCGTCTTCCACGACGTCCACAGCAGAGCAATAGCAACCTTCAAACGACTCTTCCTTTACTTTGATGCTTCGAACCATCCACCAGTCCGTGATAACAACATCCAATTAGAGAACAACGTTCGCCCGAAGCTGTCCCGCAACGCCGCGCACCTCATTTGTCTGTAGAAAGAAGCCTTGATAAACTCTGGTGCTCCTCGTCTAACACTCTCCACAAAAATCACCATAATGGGAGCCTCTCCGGACATGTCAATGCTGCTGGTTCGCGTGTGCCATGTGCAATTGTATGCACTCCAGTAATCAGAAAAGCGAGACCTTCTCGGTCTTCTTTGCCAAGCACAGCTGTCGTCAATGAACGCTTCGAAATTTGAAGCACCGTTCTCGAGCATGCGTTGATTTAGATATCGATGTGATATCATGTACATCATTCAAGTATCGTCTTCCATGAACCCTACGATCTTTTGAGGTTCTAACATAGGCCAAGCTTATACCACCCGTTCGCCTTGACAAATTCAGAACTTTATCTGTATAATATGTTATCCCAAACGCGTGGTTTACCTTGGTGTAATTGCTTCTCCATGTGCACGGAGATCATATGCACCGGACCAAGACTATTTTAGCAAACAGGTTTTATCTGGACCTCTGCTTGCAGTATAAAGATGGGTACAAAAACGTACAAGTTACCTACCACCTCAGGTCAGCATTTCTCACTCGGCCTCCCTGTTCATCATGATCTCCAATGCTCTTCGTGCTACGTTGGTGGCCCTCGTCGCTTCGGCTGTCGCTGTCTCTGCTATACCCAACCTCTCAGTCAAAGTTACTGGTTCGTAATCGAAAGTCCTCTTCTCAGCCAACTACTGATCCATGGGCCTCTAGGTGAACCCGCCGTCACTGGCGTCGATAAGCTCGTCGTGAAGACGACTGTCACCAACACCGGTGATGAAATTCTTACCCTCCTCAACCACCCCGAGTCCCCCTTGAACAAGCTCCCCGCAAATACATTCACTATCACTGATGCCTCTGGCGCCACCCCCACCTTCACCGGTATCAAGGCCAAATATGTCCCGGCCAAGGCTATTGCTGCCGGCAAGGATGCTGTCACCGTTCTTGCTCCCGGTCAATCCGTTGAGGTTGAGCACAACCGTGAGTCTATCTATCCTTTAAACCTTAAAACACGTCTGATGAATCACTCCTTACAGTGTCCGAGGCCTATGCTTTTGCCAAGGAGGGGGAGTACAATATTGTCTCTAATAACAGATTCTACATCGTCAATGCCCAGAAAGAGGCTGTCCCCATCTACGCCACCGCTGAAGCCCACACCACTACACTCACCGGCAAACTCGCTGTTCCTCGCTTCACTCAGATCAAACGTGCCACCTATGACGGTTGCTCGTCTTCTGAACAAAGTTCTCTCATCAGCGCTGCGTCTGGTGCCCAGACCTACGCTGCCAACGCTCTCTCGTGAGTTTCTTCCTCTATGATCACAAACACTAATATATACAGTATACCTCTCTTCCAGATACTTGAACTCTCACACATCATCGACGACTCGCTTCGTCACTTGGTTCGGCACCTACACCTCCTCCCACCACTCCACCGTCACCAGCCACTTCAACGCCATCAGCAGCCACGACATCTCTGCGTACACCTTCGACTGCACATGCACTGATGCTGGCACATACGCCTATGTCTACCCCGATACCTTCGGCCACGTCTACCTCTGCGGTGCCTTCTGGGATGCTCCCACTACCGGCACAGACTCCAAAGCACGTCTTTCTCGTCATCTCCATAGATTTATAGCTTACTGTTTTGCTTCAGTCCGGTACCCTCATCCACGAGTCCTCGCACTTCACCGTCAACGGCGGTACCGAGGACTACGTTTATGGCCAGAGTGGGGCCAAGTCACTCGCCATCAGTAACTCTGCTGAGGCCATCTTCAACGCAGACAACCACGAGTACTTCGCTGAGAACAACCCCGCTCAGTCCTAAGTTATTACTCGCGATCACTGTTTTGCTTGTCTTCGGGGTAGAGGAGGCTGAGAAAGAACTCACGCGTCGTTCAAGCTAGCTTTAAGGTTGTGTGTCATTCCAGAAACCTTCCAAGTTCGGCATCATGTGTATATAGCTACATATCTTGCAGCATGAAACAAACACATTTTATGACCGAATATTCTCATCAAATACTTCAATTCGTCCTAAGCATCTACTCTACTCGCTTCTATCAACCGCAGCTGGTGGCTGTCCAAGAAGTATGAAGAGTCCGTGGCCGAGCGGCCCGAGAAAATGATTCAAGGTCAGTGTGCGTTCTCTTGGTGTACCACCACTTTCTTGTAGGCTCGCCAAGGCCTTACAACTGAGCTCATAGGAAATGAGTCACAGACCGTGACTTCTCGTATTGCTTCGACGACGACGGTATATCCAGTGGGGGAATACATCTTAATGGCTGGAATTGAGTATGGTAGGTCTATTTCATTATATATTAAAGATCATCCTGGAATGGCTCATGAGTCAGCCGAGCTCCTGAGGAACTAAAGGGTAAGTGATTGTCACTATTGGCCGCCTTACCAGCTTCCAGGCGTACTATCTCAGAGATAAAGGTGGCCCTCCGGACAAACGTCGATTATTCTACTGATGCCAGATCCTGGATGAAGCCACTGAAACGTGGCGAAACGGATCTTGTTTGCATCCCAGGAAACTGGTTAGTCCCAGTCGACCCTTTTGTACCCATTGGTGACTAACGTGGTCACAATTGTTGCAGATTTCTCGACAACCTTCCACCGATGATATACGCCTCCTGTGAGTAATTTACGACATTCCTCAGGTTCGACATTGTACTAGGTTCATTAAGTCCAGTCCATACTCTCAAGAATGGGAGCTAACTACCATGTAATGCTCTTTCTAGGTGAATCCAAGAGATAGAGGAAATATGAAAAGGTCTATTCACTTATTGCTACAAGTATGTAATCTTTCCCTCCAACTTAACTCCAGTGGTTTGGTTCGGAACTCTCAGCAATGAAAAAGAAGTTATCTTCCCCGTAACAATCCATCCTCGTCGGCGGATACGCAATATAGTGTGAGCTAAGGTGGAGTGCGCTGTCCAAGGTGTTACCCATGCCAACCTGCTGAAATCTTCATCGTTGAAATAGTAAACTGCCGGTGCCGGTTGGTCGAACTCATGAATAACGTGTCCTTCGTGTTCAAGATTTCAGACGAATTGGTGTCAGGTTCATGTTGGGCATCTGATACCAGGAGGCTGGCAATTGACACCATGGCTTTCACATCAAGTGACCAGTGTGGATAGACAGCAATAAGGGACGTCGCAAGGAAAACATCCTTGCAAACCCAGTTATATGACAGCCATCACTGCCCTTCAAGGCATCCACAAGCTCGGAACATGCTTGTTCTGCCTTGCGACCGGCATCAACGGGGTACTTGAAGCTCAATCCAGAGCCAAGGTTACCACCTTCCGGAAGGAACGATGGATTACTAAGGGCAGCGGACAATGCATCGCGAAGAAGTTAGGTCATTCGGTGCTACAGGAGTCACGGAGGAAGCAAGTTTCAACATCTCAAAGAATAGATTGTATGTGAGAGTCACGCTGTAGCCAGACCTGACCACGGTGACTTCATGGTTTACGTCGTTGTAGAAGGCAATATGCGACAGAGGGTGGTCGACTGTTCACGTGCGAGAGCAGCGGAGTCAGATGTCCGTTCTTGGCCAGAGTGGCGCAGCACAAGAGCACCCCTTGATGCGGAGTAGGGAAAACAACGACGAGAGATCCGAACATGTTTTCACCTCGAGGAGTGTCTTTGTGCGACTTCAAAAAGAACCCTCTCCTGATGCGTCCAATTAGTGAAAGTTCCAAACGGAAAACAATGTTTCGCGCCATATACATTGAGTTTATACAGGGTTCTGTAGTCTGAGACAGATCAAGCCAGCGGAATACATAAAATAGTATTCAGACAAATGATTCAAAGGCCTCACCACCTGGACGCCAAGCCCTCATTGTAGAAGAGTGTGGACTCTCCAGTATTCCGTGTAATGTCCCTGTGCAGAAAGGAGGTTTGCCTGTAACTGCTTTCGCGAGGGATTGCAGAATTTCCGTGCTTGCCATCGATTGTTACTTATGTCGTGGGTTGGATGTGACAAGAGTTGATTTGTGGCAACCTCTTTATATATAGTCGGACATTGGGAAGCAAGTCGAGTCATACACAATGACGTTGAGAAAGGTGAGGATCACACAGCCTTCGTTATCTTCCCAGCCGAGTGTCGCATGCGTATAAACTACTTACCTCAATGTTGCACGATCCACGACTCAACCAAGACGGTGATATTTGGAGTTATTTGGCCACAGCGAAGGTGAGCGAGGTCAAGCCCCTGTGCGCTGAATTGGTAGTGAACGCTATTGACCCAGGCAGGTTCTTCGCAGCATGTGACCTTCGGATATTGCCGACACTGGACTTGTATAGAGTGGATTTAAATTATTTCCTGAGAGGCTTGCTTCCTCAATCAATATGCGCGCTGACTTGACTTCATCTGTGTTGAGCGCTACAGAAGAGCCCTCCATAATGGTAATGTGAAGCCATCCATGACAGTTGAAAGCATACATAGAATTCTTGTCTTGATGCTTTACGCCTTCTTTGGTTGACTTTTTTGATTTGTGTTGGCGTTCATCATTTTGCGCACAGTGATACATGAAGCGTGTTGAAGGAGTTCTTTTGTGATGGTATAAGCTGTGGTAGCTATAATGTCTATAAGCGCAAGTTACAGATATACTTGATGTCAAAAACTCACAGAAATCGGTATTTCAGATATTTTCAGATATTTATAGACAATGCATCAGAGACAGCACGTTGATCACGCTTTGGCAATGTCGTCGTCAAATTTAACTCGGGCGTCAAGAGAGATAATGTCCTCAGTTTCAGCAAGATCCTTAAGTGACTGCAAGAATGTTTTCAACTCCACAACAGGAA
>JABAKA010016069.1:0-65841 GCA_018857285.1 Termitomyces sp. Mi166#008 | reverse complement strand
GGTATAGAGATAATCACTATTGGGGCGGCGGCAGGTACTCTGGCGGTGGTGGAAATGGAGGGAATGGCGGGAATGGCGGGAACGGTGGCAACGGTGGCAACTCGTACTGGGGTGGAAGTGGCGGGAACGGGGGAAATGGTGGCAATGGTGGAAACGGTGGAAACGGTGGTGGATATGGTGGGTGGTGGTGATGATTATTTGGGCTTGGTATAGTTATATTGCGATAATTGACTTTATTTCTCTTTGGCAATAATATACCATAAGTCGACTTGGCCACCTCATGGCATCGGATACATTGCCTTCAATTCAATTTTCCACAGAGTGAATAGTGACATTCACGGGCCATCGTGGGCTTTGTATAACAGTGGGTTCAATAATGAGCAGGAATAAAGGTAAGTCATGGTGAGCGACAAATTGCATGTCGCCTAATGTCGCCCTGGCAAAGACAAAGCCGGATATAAAACGTCTTTTACGTATGGATGTTGACAAAAACAGACAGCCTGAAAAGAAAGAACAAGAAAAAGGCAAGCCATGGCGAATGAAGACTTCCCCCCAAAAGTCACGAGAGACGAAAGATAACGAGCTCTTCAGGTCAACATGGTAATTATCATGAGCCCTAAGCGGTCGTCCGCCCAAATAGGCACATCAGAAAATAGATATTTTTAGATTGGGATCGTTCGCCTATCAGGCCACAGTCCGACTCCACAAGTCCAGAACAGTTGCTGACAGCTACGATTCTGTATCTTGTTCCCCTGGCAGAGTACCGCTCTCGATCATCATGTAAGTGCGTACTATAGAGAGTGCTTCTTGATATCCACCAAACAAAATACTTCCACTTCAAGATAGCCTTGTTCCAGCGCTGTCACTCTCTACCTGTCCACTGCTTAGGACTGCCGTTCCCATATCTGTACGATCCAAAAAAAGAACATTCGCCATACCGAAATCCAACCCTTCACCATCAGATCGAACGCGTAGATAAGTCGACCTTGTGGCTTTCGGTTGAGTGGCGATCTCAGGATATTGTATCATATGCAGACGCAAGCGAACGAACCGTATGGAGACACGTTACAGCTGCAATCATCATCGTTCAATTTCGTTGCATATGCAGATGCAATTAAACGAACCGTATGGAGACACGTCTACAAGAAATTAAGTCTGGTTATCAGGTGGTCCTCGTTCCATGCATCTAAATGTTAACTCGTTCCTTGCTTTCGAACCGCCATCAGGCCGAATTTGATCTATTCGATAACGTGAAAATGATCTTATCTTGCGAAACTCTTTCAACGTGCTCATATCCTGTCGCGAGTCCGGAACATACAGGATCTCTGTTCTTCCTAACTTTATGTTCCACGTGGAGGACGCATCCAAGAGCCTATAAAGATGATCAGAAAACATAGATTTTTGACTACCCAGCCATAGTATCCTTGGGCAACATGTTCGCTGCTTCTTCTCTCCTGGCTACTCTTCTCCTCGCTCTGGCGGTTTCTGCCAACCCCCTCGTTGTCCGCGATTCCCCTGTGAAGTTGCCCCTAGCCAGGCGACTCAACGTTACCAGCGTCCACAATCTCGTCCGCCATGACTTGGCTCGTGCCAAGCACCTTCGCACTCGTGGTGAGGCCTTGACCAAGGGCTTCTCACAAGACGCCATCATCAATGAGTCGGTCGACAACCAGGTCGTATCCTACATCGCGTCCATCGGTGTTGGCAGCCCCGCTACAACTTGTAAGAGCGAAGGATTTTCTCTGACTGAGAAACACTGACTCTGTCCCATCACGTAGACCAGCTCATAGTTGACACCGGGAGGTGAATCGCTTTCCTGGCGAACATATTACGATTGACTGATATCCCTACCAGCTCGAATACCTGGGTCGGCGCTGGAACTGCCTACAGGACTACCAGCACCAGCTCTAAGACATCAAACTCGGTGGTATGTCTGCTTTGGTTGATAGTCACCGTGTTTACCACTTCTCACTACCATGCTGCTAGTCCGTCACCTATGGGTCCGGATCCTTCTCTGGTAAAATTCTGAGCACGAGATCATAATCTCAGTTGACTAACTATCTATTAGGTAGCGAGTTCACTGATCAAGTCACCATTGCTTCTGGCCTCGTCATTCCCAATCAATCCATCGGTGTCGCGTCGGATGCACGTCCTTTCAATATCATCATTATTACTTGTTCTAACCTACCTACCTCCAGTCTGTCGGCTTTGATGGCATTGACGGTATCCTCGGGTAATACATTGTTTTTGTGGGATGACTAAGATGTCTGTCAAGTTGGCTGATGTGTTTTTTTCCTAGTATCGGCCCCGTCGACTTGACCCAGGGTAAGTGAGTGCGGTGCTACTTTATGTATCAAGTCTAGAGTAATATTACAGGTACACTCTCTCCCGATTCCTCCAGCCTCATCCCCACTGTCACGGACAATGCCTTCTCTCAGGGTCTTATCTCTGCCAATCGAATCGGCATATCCTTTGAGCCCACCGAGTCTGTTGAGGTTCGGAATGGAGAACTCTCCTGGGGTGGCGTTGACAGTTCCAAAATGACTGGCAGTATGACCTTTGCGTGAGTCCCGTTTAATTTCAATACCGACCCGTTCCTCATTTCCATTGTCATAAAGACCTATTACTACTACCACCCCTGCAAAGTTCTACTGGGGTATTAACCAGAGCATCCGCTATGGCACTTCGACCTCCATTCTCTCGTCCACCGCTGGTATTGTTGACACCGGTAAGTTCAATTGTCAAAAAGAAAGCTACTTCACCTTCAAACACAGCATAGGAACAACACTCCTTTACATCGCTACCGATGCCTACAACCGTTACCGCAGCGCTACTGGTGCTGTTTTGGATGGTTCAACTGGTCTGCTCCGCATCACCTCCTCACAATTCTCCAACCTTAAATCTCTCTTCTTCACCATCAACGGAGTAAGTCGTTTATACATTATGACGGACGATACAATTCTGATATCTTTGTTTAGGCCACCTTTGAGTTCACTGCTAATGCTCAGCTATGGCCTCGTTCCCTCAACACTGCAATCGGTGGATCAGCCAGTCAGATCTATCTGGTCGTCGCTGACGTGGGCTCGAATACTGGGTCCGGTTTGGACTTCATCAATGGTTACGCGTTCCTCGAGCGCTTCTACACCGTTTTCGATACTGCCAACAAGCAGGTCGGTTTTGCCACGACTCCCTTTACCACCGCTACCACCAACTAGAGGCAGATCTGGGTTCTGTGGTTTTGAGTATAAGGCTGGTGTGAAGACTGCTAAATGTTCTTGTTTTATACTATCATCTGTACTTCTGTTATAACGCAACAAAAATCAAAACCATCCAATGACCAACTCGAGAAATGAGACAGAAAGATCTACACCTGATATCATGATGACGGTTAGATTATTGATAGGTGAGCTTGACGAGTTCATCCACGATCATCTTGTTCGCGATGACAGCCGAGCTGAGCTTTAGAAATTATAATATTGGTGCTCGGGTCCAACGGCCTGACATCTAGGTCGCGCCGTGGCTGAATGTCCGTCCATTTTATCCAAGTTATGCATTCTCCATGCTGAGTAGATATCGATGGGTCAGCTTAACGAGTTGATCCACGAATATCCTTTTGTTAGACTGGAGCTGTAAGCGAACTGAGGGTTTATGATTTTGTTACTCGATCGATATAAGTACTTAAAGTAGTACTTGCCCAGAGTTGGCACACAATCCAGGCTGGTACGTTCGAGTCAAACATGGTCGATCGGAAGTACCCTTCCTGCGGGTTCACTTGGACTAATTACTAGTATGTAGCTTCCTCGGCGGTCGTCTGGGTCTTCCAGCGCTATAAGGAATTCTTGGAACCATAATCATGATGACAATATGTGAATCAGCGGAGTCGGAAACCAATATTTCTTCGTCTCTTCATATTTAGATGGCCACCAACACCAAGGATGGGAAGCCAGCTGGTATTCCAAGGAATCCGATAGGGAATCGAACGCTAGCTCAATCCTATGCAGGTAAGATGGTCGTAGCTTTCAGGCTTTTAGGCCCAATTGTTCTGACCAGAAACCTAGCTCTTCCAGCACGTACCCGTCTTTACTTTTCTCTTGGCGTCTGTGTCGTAGCACTAGTCGGCGTTGCAGTCTCCGACAAGCTCGAAGAAAAATTTCCTGCAAACCCGTCTCAAAGACAATGATCGGATCCAACGGTGATGGACAATTTCGGGGGTGTAGGATATGGACTGTATGTGCATATGGTCAAGATATCTCCTTGTACAAATGTGGTATATACTGATGTGCATTGTAGTTTCCTTGTGTAAATAGTGATGTTTAGCGTGTCTATGTGTAAGATGCTGCCACTGCATATGGTGATCGAGGATTCGTGCTCGGTCGTCGTTCAAGTGGCTCGAGCGGGTGACGGTCAATCCCTGGCGCATACATAGTCTGCGGCGACGGTATCCGAGTTGGGAGCGAATGCGGATTTGTCAAATAATCGGGCACCTGTCCCATCCCCCCACGCATTCTCCCTGCTCCAGACCCAATTCCTGCCGTGTTGGCGGTGAGATTCTCCGTACTCCCCGTTGTAGTGTACCGGTCTTCATTCGGGATCGGAATCTTGTACTCCCAGCTTCGCTTCTCCCAGTCCGGTACCATGTCCTCCCTCTCCTGGCCATACCGGCGTCGGCAGACGACCGCGCGCAGAAAGCCCCACCATGCGTCGAAGAAGACAATAGCGAGCGTTGAGACACCGATGAACGTGATGCAGATCACAACGAGCCCAATGATCTTCCACTGCTTTGCATCACTATGCGGTACTGCTTCAGCGTCGGTCGGTGTACCTGGTGGCGAGAAGGCAGTCGCGATCGGTTCTGCTGTAGAAGATGACGAGGTCATATGAGGTGACTCGCTTGTTGGCATTGACGTAGATTTTGTCTGCTTGGTAGTGTGGACAGTCGTTGAGGTCGTGTTCGTCGTAGATGTGGTGGATTGTGACTGCGACCCAGTGTGCGAAACTGAAGGGTCGTCAAAGAGCCCGTCGTATGGGATTGTGGTCGGTTCATGTCCAGAAAAAGTATCGTAGCCGTAGGCGGTAGGCGTGGTTGATCCGTAGAAGATATCATCGTCTATAATGTCGATGAGTTCAGGCGGAGCGGGTTGGCGTGCATTGAGCGGATGAGATTGGGCGTGGACAATTAAGAACAATTTGAGGAGAACAAAGGTGAGAGATGAATAACGCGGCATGGCAGCTGAGTCAAGTCAAAGCGTCGACGTGCCACAGCACGCCAGCTTGGAAGTAGGATTCAAGTCTATCACGATCACGTGGACAGTGCGCCACTATTTGTTTACGATCGAAGCCAAATCGGCACTCTGGCGACACATCTCTCTGAAGGAGCTACCTGACGCGCTCATCAACTCCCTCGGCGGCCCAAACTCTACAATATATCCTGTGTCCAGCACAAGAACTCTGTCGTAGTCCATGATTGTTTTCAGTCGATGAGCGATCGTGATTACGATCTTGTCTTCAAATTCTTCTCGTATAGTACGCTGGATCTATAGAAATGGATTAGCCGTAGTCAATGGACATTGTTAGGGCTTCATACCATATCATCTAGATTGGTGTCAATCTGGGAAGTAGCCTCGTCCATGATGATGATGTTTGTTCTCCTTAGAATCGCACGCGCAATGGACAAAAGCTGCTTCTCGCCTGCACTCAATGAATTGGGGGTGATGGATATGTCCAGTATTGTTGCCTGCTTCATGGAGGGTTTGCCGTCTAGAAGAGATGATAAATGGCATCTCTCTAGGACTTCGAGACATTCGCCCTCGGTGTGCTCATCGAGAGGATCGAGGTTACTTTTAATCGTCCCAGAGAACAGAGCGACATCTTGGGAAATGATTGTCTACAGAATGATTAAGCAATCATTGCACCTTTTGAAAAGGATCACTCACTAGGCGGGTTCTTAAATCCTCGAGGCCCATCGTAGTGATGTCGACGCCGTCGATGCTAGAGGAGCATTAGAGCCAGGAAGGTACAAGGGGTTCTTTAGATACTCACTAGATGCTTCCATCAGCGGGCTCGATCATTCGAAGGAGTGACAAAGCTAAAGTAGATTTGCCTAGTGAAGGGATGTCGTTATTAGTATACTCAGCAGGACTGAACTGACTACCCACCTGAACCAGTTCGACCAACCTGCATAGAAAGACATTATCGGCATCGTTCGAATTGGAAGAAGAATAACGTACAACACCAATCCTCTCACCAGGCTTAACGGTGAGGGATATTTTTCTGAGCACTGGTGGGAGATGGGGTGCATATCGTACTATCAGGTTCTTAATCTTTAGGTCCCCCAAATTAGACGGCCAATATGCTGGAGGACGATTTTTCTCTATGATGGCTGGAGCCTCCTGAGGGACGTCAAGATACTCGACAATACGCTCCACACATTGAAATCTAATCCTAGTTGGGCCATAACCCTATTTTACGTAAAATTCATGAGTTCGATGGCCGTCGAAGGTGTTAAAAGCATACTTGACGAGCTGACGACTGGCTTCTGCGAATATTCCAGCTTGCACGATGACAATAGCTGTTGAACCATTAGTCACCTCCGACCATAGAGCGAGCATCGTAGCAGTAAAGACGACGACCGATCCAAGGCCTGGATTCATAGTGAGTGTAGCTCGATAAGCGCGAAGTTGTTACAAACAATCATATCGCCATCGAAGCCAAGCGTTCACAAGCCACTACAACGTAAGCACTATGCTAGTCGACCGAAGAGAAAGCTCACATAAGCGTGGTCAAAAGATTGGCATTTGTCGATCTGTAATACGGTTACTTCAACTACACAGACGAATGATGAGTAACTATGACAGACCTTTCCATAGAATTGATTCTGATAGCGCTGCTCCATTCCGAATGCACGAATGTGAGAAATCCCTCGCAATAGTTCATCGTATCCCGCGAATGTCGGTGAGAGCGAAATTGACTCTAGTCGCCTTAGATCTCGCGATGCCTGAATGTATGGTAGCGCAAGGCGTGTGTACAACCATGCGATGAACAAGGCAAAGGGTGCAAAAGACGGAACGACAACTAGTATCACAATGAATGATGCCAGAAAGTTCAAGATCCCAGAAACACAGGCCCTGGTTGAGTTTATGAGTTGTTGATCAATCGTATTGACATCCGTCGTGAATCGATTGAGAATACGACCGATGGGAGTGACGTCGAAGAAACGCGCAGGGGCGCGGGTAAGTCGGTTGAGGAGTGCTATGAATAATGACCGCGAGGCTTGAAGGCTAGCATAGTACCCGAGGCCGATGTAGAACAGGACGGACAATGCGCCCATGAATGAGATGTAGAAGTAGACTATTAACCATGGCTTAGGGGAAATCCGACCATGGGTACGACATTGGTGAGGTAACGGTGCCCTCTGAATCGTAAGCCTCACCCCATTGAGCAAGGAAGATCTATAGGTATTAGAGTCGCGTTAAAATGGCAGCGAAGCAAGTTTGTTAGATGACTGACTTGATTTGCTATGTTGATGAACCGAATGAGAAGCATCAACGCAACAGTGAAGATCCAAGGCAATACCCCGGCGGCGCGAAAGTAAGCAAGATAGGTACTCAACGGAACACGACCTTCAGCTCTCCCTTCAGCTTCAATTAACTTTCCGCTCCCAGTCCGTTGCGAAGGTTCGGTCGCTAAGTTCTTGGTGGATTCTCCATCGTCGGCTTCATCTTTCACGTCTGCGGGAGCATTTTCTTGTCCGATGACAGCATTGAGAAAACCCTGGTCTCTCAAGTCTTGAATGAACCCCTGTCTCAACACTTTGCCTTGGGAAAGCTCGACAAGATAAGAAGCGGCAGAGAGACAGAGGCTGATATGATGAGTAACAAGTATAACAGTACGATCGCGAGCCAAGGGACTGGCCAAGCAATTGTTCAACAGATGCTGAGCAGTATGCATGTCCACGGCGGCTAGGCTGAAAGAGGTTCGATAAGTGTTAGGATGTAGTGGTGGTAGGCTTACGGATCATCAAGGAGTATGCACTGCAAGAAAGATGATCAATTGGACAGTACCTAAGGTTTGAATGATTGTAGATTTACTTCTGCGGCAGAATACATAGCACGAGCAAGGGAAACACGTGCCCTCTGTCCTCCAGATAATGTAATGCCCCTTTCTCCAATTTCTGCACGAACATAAACGGATGTGAACCAATTTTCACATACAGAGCGAGAAAAACTGACCAGTCTGATCACCGGCTTCCAGCACCTGCAAGTCTTTGACGAGTGCACATACCTCCAGAACTGAACGGTAACGGGCCGCATCAAAACCATATGCTGCATCATAGATGATATTGTCCCGGATAGTTGCATGTTCGAGCCCTGCAATCAAAATTTAGTTGCAGAACAAGGTGGCAGATGAGATAACTCCAACATGAGCTCTGTCCACAATATGCCACTCAATGATGCGCCTTGTTCAGGACGACGCTCCCGGAAGTACAGTGCATCTCTTGACCCTAATGAGTTCGCAAATGTATCAAGTCTCTGTACTTACCTCCGAGCATGGAAAGTAATAAAGCACTTTTGCCGGATCCTGTGGGGCCACTGACAAGCGTCAAGCGTCCTTTAGGGAATGTGATATTCAAAGGTCCTAGTTCAAAACAAGTGAGAGGGGTAACAGATTTGGGCACGGAAGGCCATTCGAAGATCGCGTTCAAGAAACCGATTTCGATGTTTGGAATATCGATGACGGTCGTTAATGATGAGGCCCACTCAGGTACCTCACTTTCCTCAAGAAAATCTTCAATACGCTGCATAGAGACGTAGGCTACCAGGGAAGATTAGAGATCAGTGTGGGCTAAACTGACAAAGATGTAGCTCACCGTGCAACAGAGCGAAGATCTGTTCAGGAAGAGCTGTCATTGGTTCCTGCAGCTGGGCGAACAGTGCAATTGACGTAAATGCTTTTGAGACTGTAAGACGCTCCTGGGCAATTGAAGTATAGCAAAAGAATGAAATAAGAGCTGTCGCCGAAGGCATCCATGTCCTATGTATATATTGAAGTCAGCAAGCAGCTCCTGAAGCCAATAAGACATATGCACCGTATAAAGGAAATGAGAGTATCCACTACATTTTGCTTCACACGCCAACGGAGTTCATCCTCTCGGGAACTTTCTGCTCTTCCTGCCCAGTGATATTCTGAAAAGCACCTCGGATGAAGAGATCGTCGTCAGTGCGACAGAAACTATAACCTACCCCAACCATAGAACTTCAAGAATCGGATGTTCTGGAGCAGCTCATTCACGATGTTCATTCTGAAATCTCTCGCCTTCCATGATGATCTGGTCACCTATTGCCATCATAGCATGATCAGCGTCGAATGTAATGTCAGCACATATGGAAGCACACAGAGAGGTTCCAAGTCGCGAGAGGATAATTGAGGACATAAGTTATTATGATTACTGCCACCCCAGAGAGGGCGCTCCACCCAAGAACTCTGAGGAAAGTGTCATGAAAGGTGTTCATTAATTCTTGAGGGTACTCACTGATACAAAAACACCAATGCAATTGTAAGACGGACTGGTGAAGTGAACACTCCCGAAAAATTCCAGAACCTCTGTGCGACGGTATACGTGTCTCCTCTTGAAAAGGATGGCGTCAGGAGACCATATTTAAACATATACATGAAACTGACTGCATGAGATTGACGATCTTCCCAAGGTTAGCGCTCTTGTTATCCTCCCCATCCTGGTCAACGTCACCACTAAGGTCCTGGCGTCTCAACAACTTGTAGTGTATGGCACAGAACAGTTGACCGCGAGTACGCTCATAACATCGACGCGTGTGCCATACTTGGAAAATGTCCACTTAGGCCTGTGAGAGGTGCGTCAAGAAGGTCATAAGAGTCCAGAAATAAGCGGTGATTTTTGCGTCACGATTGTCCGTGGCAAGTGCTGCCAAAATTTCCTTTAACGCGTACGAAGGCACAAAACCTTCGTCGCGTGCAACATGAGCGTGTTGAATGGATAAGGAAGTATTAACTTGCCAACACAAGCCTTCCAAAGCTCGAAAAGGACGTCAAGAATTAGATCCAAGGAGATAGAGACCAGGAGAAAGCGGAGTAATGAGTGAGTAGGATAGCTGACGTTGAGGTCAAAACCGTAGATATCGAAAAAAATACCCTCACATACTTACAGAGATCTATATTGCAAGCATTTGTTAAAGATAATTTTGTGCTGAAAGTATGGGGAAAGGGTCCACACGTCAGGCTCATTGAGAGTTCGTTTCATTGCAAGATCAAGGATGGGCTTTACAAAGGAGAAGCTGCACCACGACCAGAAAGTTGGATCGTCTTCTGGACATGTAAGAGTCGCAGAGGGTATCTTCGAAGGTCGATGTTAGCTTCATGAAGACGCGTCAAGATAGTACGTACGTCTTTGGGTCCCGCCATGTTATGGACGATCCTCACAGCTTGCAAAGGAAACGTTCCCGCTATCCAGACGAAAATTCCCGGAATAAGCATGCCAACCATATCATATGTCACTGTGCTGCTCAACTCGTCAGCTGTCACAAGATCGAAACTGAATTGTACGAGATAGAAAAAGACGTGGCTTGCGGCAAAAGCAATAAAGGGCAGAGGGGCTATGGTAGGAGGCTTCATTGCCATCACAAAAGATACATAGAACTTTAACAGAAGCGTAAACATGAGCTCTGGATCCATTGAAGAGGAACGTACCCAGGACATGAACCCTAGTAGAGCTCTGAAGGCATACTGTATGTTCTTCACAACGAAGCCGTATACAGTACATCCGATCCATCCAGCTGACGCAACCAAGGCGAGGACACTCAGAGTTCGAGTTCTTTCGATGAAAGTCCTCACTTCGGTTGCACATCTTGTGTCCATAACTTCTTCAGGCGTGACGAAATTGCGAAGTGGAGCACAGAGCGTATTCAAGACTCTTTTAAGAGCTTTTGGCAACGGTATGGCTCTCGTTATCGGAATGGAGACGGCGGAAAGGATAAAGCTGGTTGGTATGATCGTGCCGAGAATGAGATCACGGTACTCAGGAGATGTCCATTGTACAACCTATGAATCGAAATTTATCACCAGCTGAAGCGAAGACGAAGGGAAGCCGTACGTATTGTGCGCCCAACTCGACCATGGGCGTTTATAACAAAACACGTATACAAACATACAAGAGCAGATTGGGTGTATCAGGAAGCATACTTCAAAGCAACAGTAAGCATAACTATAGCAGTGCATAGAAAAGATTTTTTCTTTGGTATTATATGCTTCATACTGACACGATTGAGGTCACGGCATTACATTTTGCAACGACGGTACAAGCCTGCAACGCTCCATTAATATCAGCTAATATCAAGGCCCAGAGATTATAAACATGAAACCCGATAGTAATCGGGTGATCGTATTATAGGAAACCAAAATGTCATCATGGGTCTTCGAAGTGAAATTCACTACTTAACCTAAGGAGGGGATCCAGTTATTATATGACGACTGTAGTCACCGTGACTGTCACTAGCGTGACAGTGATATCACTTGGATGTGGCACTGGCATTTGTCAGTAACATCCTTTATTACTTCAGTCCACCTCGCTCAAGCGTGTGTATCCTCCTCCATCATGTCTTCAAGAGAACCAATGTGGTTCTGTCACCAGGTCCGTATCCCTTTCTCTTTCAATAAACCTTTAACAGATAACCTAATCTTGTGCTAGTGCAATGCAGAAATGCGACCTCTCATGGTGGGTCATAGCGTCCGCTATCGTATTGATCTTATTGAAATCAGATGCCTCATCCTGTCTGTGCTTCTTGTCGAAGCGATTTCGTTGAGAAAGTTTGTCCAAGTCTTGGTGCTCGAAGTCTTCCATACTCAATCACGCACAGATGGAGGATCCTAGCGATGATCCACGAGAGTTTACGCACGGTCATGGCGATTATGGGGGAGAAGATTTTCCACCTAGTGTTGAAACCTTCCTATGTGTGTACATCATAGCTTCTCCATTAATCACGCAACTTACCTTGGCCATGCAGTGGGCCTACTAGCAGAACAAAGACCATCGTCCCCCCCTCCCGCATCAAGGAATGGAAATTTCGTACGTCTGATTCCCATTCTACTCAGTATAGTGTCCAATCATGTGCATTCTAGAGAAACTCGTTTTCAGTCCAATTCCGCACAGGCTCTGGATCGCGTCAGATGTCAGATAGACTTAGTCCTGATCGTCCACCAACAATGACGGAGTGAAAACGTTCATGCTTGTGCAAAAGTTGGTTCTCATGCACTTCATAGATTCCTCAGCGGCCCTAATCGTGCTACCACTGGGGGTATTACAGGGCCGCTTATGGCCCAATACTTGATGGCTTTACTCGGTCAACGGCCTAGAGATGATTTATTCGGACGCATGGGATTTGGCGATCCCGTGACGACCGGAAGGATGGGAGATTATGTTTTCAATCAGGAAGGTAAAGCAGTCTACATGCTAAGTCGCCTTCACGCGTTTCTCACACTTCGATAGCTTTGGATCAGATTATCACTCAGCTGATGAATGAATCCAATGTACACAGACCAGTTCCAGCGCCTGAAGATGTTGTATCGAAACTTCCACGAGAAATATTGGTCACGAAATGTGTGATCAACGTCACATTGGCAGTTGGACAAGTGTGCTTACGTGTTTTCTTAGCTCCTACGCTGGAGAAAGATTGTGCCGTCTGTAAAGAACAATTCAAGCTGGGCACGGAGGACCCGGCTGAGCAGATTGTAATAACGCTACCATGCAAACATCCCTTCCACGAGCCCTGCATTATTCCCTGGCTAAAGTCCAGTGGCACATGTCCTGTGTGCAGGTGAACCATTATATCAGGACAAGGTGATGGAAACTGACGTCAGTGTGTAGATACGCACTCGTGCCACAATCGGACCACCCTCCAACTCCAGGATCGGATTCAAATTCGCGTCGTGAGCGCCCTGCAAGTCCATCTTCAAGTCAAACCCGTTCTCTTAGGCAGGGACATGAGTCTGTAGGTATCTGGCAGTCTCTCTTTGGCGGGCTCGTTTCAGGGGGACAATCGAGGTCATCAACGCACACTCGTTCAAACTCTGACCCTACCGCACGATGGCGGAGCAACAGAGATGACCATCTCCCGGGCAGCTGGGAGGATGACCTTGACTGATTGTGTATATAGCCCACATCCATCGAACGTCTGTAGACTCTTTAATAGGACCGGAATTGTGTATTTATATAGGTACAAGTCTTTCCATAGTATTCAGTAAGTTATTATGGTCAATTTGTTGTTGCCGTCGTGAATTGGGTCGTGGCGAAACCAACCCGTTTGTTGGTAGTGTCGAAGACAGAATAGAATCGTTCGAGGAAGACAAACCCATTGACGAAATCAAAGCCTTCGCCGGAAGGTGTTCCAAGGTTTCCGACAATAAGATAGACATTGTTGGTTGTGCCTCCGATAGCCGTATTGAGCGCACGAGGCCACGATTGAGCATTGGCAGTGAACTCAAATGTTGCCTAACATACTGCTTGAGACTTGGCACTTGGTGGGCTAAATGTGAACTCACGCCATTAATTGAGAAGAAGAGACTTTGCAGATTCGCAAACTGAGCCGAGGTGAGACGCAGGAGACCTGTCCTGTTGTCCTCTACAGCTCCAGTTGCAGAAAGATACCGAGCAAAGGCATCGGAAGCAAGCAAGAGCAAAGTCGTTCCTCATATGAATCTGTTACTAGTAGACCTTGCGGCTTGTAGATCATAATTTTACCTGTGTCGACGATTCCAGAATTTTCCGTCAAAATAGTTGTCCCAGCGCCGTATCGGATACTTTGACTGATGCCCCAGAACTCGCTTGCAGGTGCAGTTGTCGTAATAGGGCTGGATCATGATAATCAGTAGTTACGTTTCCTTTTCTAAAACCTGTCACCTACGCGAAGGATATGGCGCCCGTGAACTTGGAAGAATCCGTACCACCTGGGCAATAATGCATCAGAAGACGAGCTGATTCAACTATCAGAATGGTATACCCCAAGCTATCTCTCCATTGAGTACTTCCTCAGAAGTTGTGGGTTCGAACGAGATGCCAAGCAGATTAGAAGTGATGATTCCAAGAGAGAAGGCATTATCAGTAACGGTCGGAATGATAGTATTGGTCGCGGGCGAAAGAGTTCCTGTAGTGAGTATTAGAAAGTAGACAACTCAAGTTCGCATTCCGCACCTAGGGTGAGATCATTTGGTCCAATACTAGCGCGATTGATTAGTATTGGCCAAAGCAGTATTGAGATTAAGTACCCAATGATACCATCCGTTCCTTCAAAGCCTGTCGACTAAACGAGATGTTTTTTGACGGAAGGTAAGGGGAGACAGAGCAAAATGACTTGCCCTTGACGCAACGCCGATCGACTGTCCGGGAATGACTAGACCATTCGCAATGGTCACAGTGTCGGTAAACTCGGTACCTAAGTTACGACATGTGGAATCGGTAGGTGAATGTGACTTATTGGAAGATGCTGACCGGAAAAGGATCCTGAACCATACGTCACGGACTACGGAATAAGAACGACGATTGAATAAAGCAAAGACGAATCCGGTCAACGTACCACACGGTTGTTAGTCTGGACACTAGTGCCTGTCCTAACGTAGGCCCTTGTGGCTCCGACCCATGTGTTTGAGCTGATAAGTTGAGTAAGATAGCGAGTAGCAGACGTATGAAGCCTGACCTTCCAGTGTCCACCAGTAGATCGTCTATGCGACAGAATCAGACTGTTGGAGCAGGTTTGTATGTTTCAAGGCATGCCTCTGACTTACACGTTGTTGCTGGGCTGCCCACTCCAATAGATGCAATATATGTTACCGCCTGGTTATCGACTTGCTCGTCGATTACTGCCCGAGTATGAAAATCAGATGTTCCGCTCAGCTTGGCTTCGGCGCGTGCACGCAGAAACTTGGCTCGAGTCACGTCGTGCCGTAGTAGATTATGAACACTTGTGACATTGAGACGTCTGGCGAGGGGTAATTTGACCTGGGACTCGCGGATGACGATCGGGTTGGCAGAGACCGTCAAGACAAGAAGCAGAGTAGAGAGCAGGGAAGCAGGAAACATTGCCAGTAGAGAGTACTGCGAACAAGATTTTGGAGCTCGAGCCTGTCTTTATAGAAACGATAAGGCTACATCCATGTCATGATAGTCAAGATTCTCACTGGCAGGCCAACTGCACACGACAGTGAGATTTTTTCGAGATAATAACGGTAATTCACAGGATGAACCACATCTCGTGTTATCTCCAGAACATATGTGGGAAGCAATAGATAGCGCAGAATTCTTCCGGGTTGGAAGGGGAAATAATATCTCCCATGAACGAATGGAAAGCTGGCGGGCAGAGAAGAGACGCTGTCAGTGCAGACGAATTGCCAATGAGGACCGGGTATCTCTTGACTCCTCGGACTCGGCCGTCGTGTATTAGCTTCGGTAGCCGGTGGAGAATTTCAACTAAACTTAACGAATACGCAGTCTTCGAAACACATGGCTCAGGACATGGGTAAACGAGCAGGTCGCCGAGATACTTATTCGCTAATGACCTGCAGTTAACCTTTTCTGGCGGCAGACTACAAGAGACTACCTCGGACTTTCAAGTCTCGCAAGTCCTGCTGATCATGATATCGTGAAGATTACCCAAGAAACTTCGTCGCCTGATAAACGTAGGTACCAATAGAAGGAACATCGTCACACACACCATCAGCCGTGCATCAAGCTACATCGCGAGTTCCACATTTGTCTACATATATACATAATACAAATTGTAGGACTTTAGGAGCAGCTTGAGATAGGAACACTACTCAATTTTGATCGCAGGCCGCATCTACTATCATATGGTATTCAACACCAATCTAAGTTTGCAAACGACTGTTTCGAGATAAATGATGGGGGCAAGAAAGTGATGAATTTGTGTCAGGGCAGAATTAGAAGGAGTAAGTAGTCGCGCACCCGACGCTATAGCCGGTAATGTCAAACACTAATGATACCTAATGAACAGATATCAATAGGGGGATGATATTGCCAGACATCCTAGGCGAAGAGCGATAGAAGAGCAACGCTTGAGGCCTGGAGCCAATTTGAATTTTGGAGTAAGGACTTGACCACGTTCGACTGAAAAATCACCAGGCTTGTCGCGTGCACCGGTCTCCATCTACTTGGACGTCCGCTACGTCGAACTCTTGTCGAGCCACTGCAGATTATTATTATCTACTCTCGCCGAGGCTCGAAGCTTCGCCGATGGTCCTGAGTTGCTCCTGAGGCTCCAACCGTTAGGGGGTACTAAGGCTGATACTCAAAGAAGCATCGCCTCCGCAGTCTCCAGACATCAAACCTTCTTAATGACTCCAGCCTGAGTGATCATGCACATGACTATGATCACGATATCGATTCATCTATTTCATCGACATCTCCCCGTTTCGAATCCCTAATTTCTTCCTCTCCAAGTTTCTCCCAAGGTCTTGCTTCTTCAGCTCCCCATACTACGTGCTGTCTTGATCCTCGGTGCTGATGCCAGTATCTACCTGGCAAATATTTGTTCAATTGCTGCATCTGCTGATCCCACTGACACATGCATACCAGTGCATATGGTACTCAGGTCACTTCTGCGCTCATGCAATGATACGCTCTCCTGAGTCTGTCACCTGGTACACTGGTTTACTTTTTCATATTCCAGCCCCTCTGCCAAGTCTATGAATTAGACTTGACGAGCACTTGCTAATTATATAGAGTCCCATATGCTAGAGCTCGAGGTTGTTTCAAGTTCAGCCTCGATGTCTGTATCATTGTTATACTACTTCATGTGCCATAATTCATCATATTTACGCTATCTGACCTCACTCCACTTCCTAATTTCGCAACGCCACTAATTCGTCAGCGGGATCAATTGCAGAGTTAGTAGTGGGCAAGCATTGTAACTACCATCTCGGCCGTCCTTGGTTATGATTCCTTAGCTGCATGTAAGTAGTCCAACTGTCTAGATGCCCCACACTCCCTCCCTTCTATGTGCTTCGAGTTAATGTCAATGTCAAAAGACTCGTGATGCGTAACGAACACCGAAGCAGGACTTGGCTGATGGAGATCATCAACCATAGCCTCGTACTTGCCTGAAACTGTGTATATGATGAATTCAACGAGCTTCTGTACACTTCGATAAAGTTCCATAGACGTTGGTAATGGGATGGATATAAAGTAGACTACACTTGACTTCAGCCGCCAGGCTTGAATGAAGATAAAAAAGGATTGAAGCCGATGAATAAAAGTTCATACAGTTGCAAAAAGCCACATGCTTGTCCATCTAGGGTTAGGCAAAACGCACTTTTTCTCCTGGGCGCCCTTCGGAGAGGAGCACAACAGCCTGCGCGTGATATCATGAGCACATGCCAACCCTGAATACGCAAAATGACTCACATATTTCCCGCTGATTTTCCAGCCAGGTTCAGTCTTATCCAGATTCTCTGCTATCAAATCTCCGTTGTCGCCCAATCCAACGACTACATCACTCTTAATCGTGCGCAGACTCGCAACCTTGGGTGCACCTGCTGCGTTCGCCATCGACCCAATCGCCATCTCGAACGGCGTACTCGCTGGTGCAGCACAATCATACGTGAGTTTGCGGTGGTTGAGATCGCCTTTGAAGAATACTAGATCGGAACGCGATAGGTGCAAGAAGAGATCGGGAGCTTCGCTGTGCATTTCCCAGAAGGTATAGCCGGTACACCAGAATGGATGTTGCTCGTACACCCATTTACCTTCTTTTTCGTATTGCTGATATTTATTACCAACATCAGATGAGGTAGCGTGGAGTCATGATTAGGCGCATACCTTCCAGCGCTGCCCAAGTCTTCGTAAAGATTCCAACTCAAGGTCTGTCGCCTTTGGGAATAGTTGACCGTAGCACATGGTATTGAGAAGCCATTCCCAATCCTTCTTGGTGACATCGGATACAAACCACGGATAACGTTTTCCATGGAAGCGAACCTGTTTCGCAAGACCACTTTGAAGAAGGAAATCCGCTGTGAATACTTGAGGTATGATCTTGCATACCGAAAGACCAGTTCTCACCGTAGACACAATCACAATACAGCTCGAAGCCAGCATTATCAAGTACAAAATCAATCCTTCCGCCTGTTTTTTCACGCAGTTCTTTGACAGTCTCCCAGAGACGATTGAGGTGGTTTCCAAGGATATTCTTCTCAGTTGCAGCAAGATGATCACCTCCCGTAGATTGGAGCGATTTGATTTGTTCTTCTGTCATATTGATCAAAAGGGACAAATCGGTTGAATTACCCCAGAGACAGACTGCCGTTGAGTTGGTAAGGGGACTGACAGGGCGAATGCAGCAGACAACAAACCTTGAGTCAACTCCAAAAACATAAGACGCTCAGCTTCGAGACGTTCTTCCGGAGAAAGCGCATCTGAAAGTTTGAAGGGTTCGGCGAAACGGGTGGACAGCTCGAAGACAGCGTCAGCGGAACGAGAGAAAGTGTCACACTAGGATACCAGTTGTGAACAAGACTTCTTGGACTAGAAGCCTCTGAACAAACCTTCTGCCTGTAAAAGACATCGTAGTCGCGCCAATATCGGCTGACACTGAATGCTTCATGCAAGCGGCGATATTTATATGCTTCAGCGAACAGCCAAGGTGCGTTCATGAAATCCTTCCCTAGCGACATCATCACGGGGAGTGCCTGTCAGGACGCAGTAATAGACAGTACCTTGGAAATACTTGGCGATTTCTTTATTCCAAAGGGCGACGTCAGCCTCGTTATCGTCGATGATAGGTCTCAGTTTGGCATTGCCACTGAGATCGGTCATGAGTTCGCCCATGCGTTCAATGCAGGCGACAAGATCGACGATACGTTCCTCGGAGGATTCCTCGTTGAGAGTACGGGTGGCATCCTCGATAGCCTTGCCGAGGATGGTGGGGAGCCTAGACTGCATGGTGGCATGGGCGAAAGAGTATTCATGGTAACCGCGATACGCGGGCCATGGTGGGTTGTTGGGATCGACGCGGGTGGGAGTACGAGGCCAGGGGGCCTTGATATCTGTCTTGGAGGGAAGATGACCTAGAGAGAGGGTGACGCGAGAAGGCCGAACGATGCCTGTACGGCCATTCGGCTGGGCGGGGTGGCCATTTTGCTGGGTCGCGTGGCCATTTTGCTGGGAAGCTTCACTAGGAGTCGACATGGTGGGCGGGAGAGTGTCTCAGTGTCTTGCGTGATTTTATATACATAATCATTTTTGTTTTATTTTCCACTCCGAACAGAACACACGAAGCTAACCTTCCAGCGGCCCCACGGCTGACGTCATCGCCACCCCGCCTCGCGACCCCGCCGGCAGCCGTCGCAAACCCGACACCATTCACTGTACTTCATTATTTCCCGCTCTCGTACATCCCTCTGGTTATCTATCCCGTAAATTCGCCTCGCTGGAAGCTTAATGCCAGCGACAACCCCAACCCCAACACATCAACCGACTCCACATCTCACTCGTCCCGACTCGTTCATCACCTCTAGTGATCTGCCTGTTTTTCTTATCTAGGAAGGTGATACATATGTAATTTGCAATTTTCTCCCCGCTACCCCGGGCCACACGAACGTGTTTGGTTCGCTGATCCTTCTCGAGCGGATTGTTAAGTGATGCACACCACCCTCGATGTACGACTACATAACCGCTGACGCCGTATTGATATCTTTCAAAAACGCCAGCGGCCAATTTGCAAAAGTAGTGCCAGCTCTCGTGCCTGGCGATTGTCGTTACATAAGCTACTGACCAACTCGACGCGATCACGTGAAAGCCGCGTTTGCTGCTTTCCCACGTTTTAGTCATTAGTAACGAACGCCTGTGTGGATACTGTCATTGTCAACTTCTCTAGGTGGCGGCTCCTACAGCCATGTCCATTTTCAATATTGGAATGAATGACATTTCTGACCAAGAACGAGCCATAAAGGACAAGCTCGCCAGCAAAGGTATGCGGGTTTTACCACACTGAACTATGTCTCTTGACGGCAGTGTTTAGATGGACACATTACCGCCTTGGAGACTCAACTCTCCAGACAAAATGAGGAAATGCAGGAACTCAGGGAAACTTACAATGAGAATATGAGAAAAGTATGTTACTTGACCGTCTACATACTGGGTATTCACTCACGAGTACCAAATCAAGTTGGCCAGCCAAACTAGTCGAGTCGTTGACCTTGAAAACGAACTAAAAGCTCAATCAAACATGCTTTCTAACGAAAAGCTGGCATCTCAGAATGCAGATCAATCCCTTGTTGCTGCTCGTGCGGTTATTAAGCAGCGAGAACTCGATGCTAAAGATCTCGAAGTTAAGCTTGATCAATTGAGCCACCTATCTGACGAGCACAAGGCTCGAGCTGACAAGCTGGCCAAGGATAAAAGTATGTTAGAGGCTCGCGTCAGAGAGCTCCAAGCCACTCTCCCGCAGACCGTTGTACCACCTTTCACCCCTCGTCACCGACGCCCTGCCCGTTCTCGATCAAGATCATCTTCACCCTCAGGAGACAGGCTTCTCAATCTCGAGCGGGAGCTGGCTGAGTTACGCTCAAATGTCCAACAAAAAGAGGCCGATGTCATGGCTGCTAACGAAAAGGCCTCGCGAGCGCAGGAAGCACACATGCGCCTTGGTAACGAGAAAGTCGCCATGGAGAGGAGGATGGAGAGGGAAATTGCAGAGCTTAGAGTGGCTTTGGAGGAAAGGGAAGATGAGATGCGAACGCAAACGATGGACAGAGAAGGGTTTTATCAAAGAGAGAAGGAACTAGAAGAACGCATTGATGCCGACGAAGCAAGACATCAAGCGATGGCGAAGACACTTCAGGATGATGTGGCCAAGGCAAGAGAAGAAATTAAGAAGCTGGGGAAGAGCCTTGCTAAGGTGGAGAACAGGCAAGCCGAGCTTGTTGCCGAGAGGGACGCGGCCTTGGAGGAGTTAGAGAATGCTCGTCGGTATGTGCCAGTAGGTTCTTGCTAACTGAACACTATCTCACTTGTAAATCAAGGTCTACGTACGAAAAACCCTCAAGCATCAATGGGGACACTCTGCAGATTGATCACCAGACAGCACTAAACATTGAACGACTTTTGGCTGCCACCACACGGCTTCGTGGCGAGCGAGATGCCCTTATAGCAGAGCGGGATGACCTTCGGACGAGGCTAGACTTCTTGCAGGCGGAGTCGAAGTTCGAGCTTGAAGCTCTGAATGCGAAGCTAGCCTTAACAGTGGCATCAGGTTCCGTCCAAAACTCTGCGGATGACGCCGTCAAATCTCGTGGTGAAGCTGATTCGCCCAATGCTCTCCATCGTGCCTCTATGTCGGAAAAGAATCTCGAAATTCGTCGTTTGGGTCTCGCTGTGACTAGCTGTGGCGTTATTGTTCAGCATTTCAAGTCAGAAGCAGAGGCTCTTGCTTTGCATGTGTGCAATGCGCTCTCCTCTCGCGATGAGGCATTAGAGAACCTGGTGAAGAATCGCGTCGAGATGTCCGGGTTGCTCCACAAAGTGCAACAAACGGAGTTGAACATGGAGCTAAACATGGATTTCCTCAAGGAGAAGTCTCGCGAAGTTGAGGAGCTCCGCGCCAAGCTAGAAGCTAAAGATTCAGACCTCGAACAGACAATCGCTGCCGTCAAGTCAGCAGAAGAAGCACAAGAGTTTTACAAGAAACAATTCGACGACGCCGAATCGCAGAGAAGCTCTTTAGCGCTCGAGGTCACCAATCTAAACGTGGAGCTTTCCGCAGCCAGAGAGGAACTTCAGGCCGCTGAGAGCCGCTATACTGAGTTGCAGTCCCACCAGTTCGACGCCATGTCGAAGACTGATAGGATGCGTATACTGCAGAACGAGTTAATGGAAGAGCGTGCACGCGTAGGACGGCGAGACGAACATATCAAGATGCTTCGGCATGACATTGGACGTATGGAGACGACGCTACTCCTCCAGGAGGACCGTCTGAATGAGATGACAACAGAGTTTGAGGCTATGACCGCTGCGAAGGATGCGATGGTGGACGATTGTGCGGATGCACGGGAAGCGAGAGATAATGCACTGTCGCGCCTGGAGGAGAAGGAGATGGCCATGGAGACTCGGGTAGAGGAAGGAGATCGGGCAGTAGAGGCCCTTGTTGAGGTGCTGATCCGGACAGTAGGGACTGCAAGGGATAGGCTGAGGGTAGAAAGGGAACGCGTCGACCTGGCAAAGGACGCTTTGGCGAATTTAGGAGAAGAAGACGGAATGGCGTTGAAGATGACTCGAGAGATGGAGCCTGCAGAGGAAGCAAGACAATCCACGATCGCACTCGCGGTTTCGCAAGTTCAACTTGGCAGGGCTATGGGTCATATTCGAAATCTTATGGCGGAGAATGATCAACTCCAGCGCGAGGTTGTCGCCCAACGGGATGACATGGATCGCGATTTACAGGACAACGAAGCCCTTGTTCAGCAGCTTGAGGTGTTTCAGGCGCAAGCTGCTGCTGCTGCGCTGGGCTATTCCGAACAGACTGGTGAACTCCAACGTCGTATTCAAGATCTTGAACAAGCCTTATCCGACAATGAGACAAGACATGATGCAACCATTGCGGAACTTGTTAGATCGAAAGAAGAACTCTCGGCAACTTTGCGAGAGACGCAGCACTCTCTCGCCGAAAGTAGCTCTGATGAGGACATGACTCGTCTTCAAGAACAGTATGCGGCGCAACTTGCTGCAGCTCGTACCCGAATAGCTGAGTCTGAGACCGCATTGGAAGAGCTACAGGCCTCTCATGTGACGATGGAAGACGAGCTCCAAAAGGCGTTGGAGGATGCCAAGCGACTGCGTGAGCAGTTGGATCTGGAAGTGGCTCAGAGTCTCCGGGATGCCGCTGCTCACCAAGACGCCATTACCCAGAAGGAAGAAGAGATTTCACGCTTACGGGCCGACATGACAGGTGCCGAGTCAAAACAAGAAGCGGCGGAGGCTGCCTTGGAAGAACTGAAGATTTCTTTCGATTGTCTTACAACGGAACTCGATTCAATCAAGGCCCAACATCAGGAAAGCTTCACTCAGTCTGCTGAAGAACACGCCTCAATCCAACGAGATTTGGAAGGCAAGCTTGCTGACCTTCAAACTCAACTGGACGAACGATCCCATGAACTGGACCATGCCGTACAGGAAAGGCTTGAAGCGAATCGCAAATTGGAGGACGAAATGACCAACCGGAGTACGGATAGAGAGCGCCATCAGAAGGAGCTCGATGTCGCCCTTTCACTACGAAAAGATGCCGAGTATGCCCTTGCACAGTTACAGGAGGAGATCGAGTCTACTCGAGCTCAGTTTCAGCAATCTACGGAACAAATTGGCCTGTTACAAGACGAGAAAGTTTCTTTGCAGGAGGAGATCACAGCACTCGGGGCCGAGGTCCAAAAGTCCATCTCTCTGAAACGATACCTAGAAAGCCAAGTGAAAGAAAGGTTCGTTGGAAAATCCTCTCTTGAATCGTCTTGCCAGCTGACATGTTACTTCCCTATAGCGAAGGCAAAATTGCCTCCTCCGTTGTTGAACTCGAGCAGGTTCGGGCTGATCTAGCTCGTGCCGAAAAGGCAGCCAATGCCGCTGAGGTCAATCTCAGTCTGCAAGGTGCGCAACATAAACGGGAGATGTCAGAGCTAAATTACCAGTTAACTGCTCTCCGGGCGCAACCCGACCTTCAAAGTGCTCTTGCTGAGCTCGAGGAGCGCAATGACGAGATGGAAGAGTTGCTTAGGAAGAAATGTGTTGAGATCGAGGAGAACGATGATCGTGCGCTGGAGTGCGTTCTTTTATTGTTCTCAATGGTAACAGCTCATGATATGGTCTATCAGGATGCTGAAGGAGAACAAAAAGCTAGCAAGCAAAGTAGAATCGTTGACCCGAAAGGTGCAGACTCTCCAAACAAAATTGATGGCTGCGAAAGCATCAATACCAGCACCCGTCCAAGCCCCGACAGGTATTATTCCTCAACCCTCAATGCGGCCCTCGAGCTCCGTATCGAGAACTGTCGGCGACCGGCCTCGGTCGGTCACACTGACCAGTACCAGCACCAGCACACCCTCCCTGTCAGTTGTTCCTCCTCCCGTCCTCCCGGTACCAGCCTCCCTTTCCTCTGCCCTTTCACATGCTCCGTCACCTGCTTCACGAACACCTCTGCATCGGGCGGTATCAGGGCCATCTTCACTACCCCGCCCAAAAACACCAGAGCGGGACGCGGTGCAGCATCCTCCGGTTTTCAAGGCAAGAACGCCCGAACGGAGAACAGTCTCGTCTCCTCTCTCTGAATCGTCGTCGTCATCAAGCGTTGGCAAGAAACGCCGCGCTCCTGACGACTTCGAAGCCTGCGAGAACCTACCTCCTCAAGCCTTTACAGCTGACTGTGTACCAAGTAAAGAGCCGAATGAAAACACTACTACCCCACATCGACGCCGGGTACTTAGTGGGCTGCAATCTGGTTTTACCCCAGTACGAAATCGGTCCCGTCCTGCGGCTTCTATGCCTTCACCGAAGCGGTTGATGATGACGAAGACTGATGAACGGCCCCCGCCAGTGATAGCGGATGTGACGAACAGTCCACGAGGTCAGTCTTCAAAAATAAAGAGGAGCTGGTTGGGAAAGATTCGAGGTGCGTCGTCCCAGGCCACGAGCAGGCCTGTGGATAGTACTAGTGGACGAGACTAGAACGAGAAGCTTCGTAGGACTGCGTAACTTGTGGCACCGGACTATTATAGCTTTCATGCATGCATATCTGTATTCCTAGGCATTATTCTCGCAATTGCTTTGAATTCACCGCTTCATTATGTACTGTAACTTGAGTACTGACTCTGGTCGCGAAGGGTCACAACCATAATCACCGTGGCACACAAAGTACCATCGGTGCGATCTCTCGTGATTTCGGCACCTTAGTTTCTTGGTAATAGGAAGTCTCAAGAGTGCAGTCAACAGAGCGCGGCTTGAACGCGGGACTTATTTGTAGTCTCTCATGTTTCGACGACACACCGATGCCGTCTTCTTGGATCTTTCCGTGGATTTGCGAGATAGAGATGACTGGAAGATCGGGCCTCTCAGGACGATAGATTATCCTCAGAACATTACTGCTTTTGCAACTGAACCAATATCCAGGCTTCTCGCGATTGGTATGTCTATCCCTTGTTCTCATACTATTACCATTGCTAACAATATTGTTTGGCTCTCAGGCACTGCGGGCGGCGCGATTCATTTGTTCGGCGGGCCAGGAGTCGAGACAAGATTGATCACTCCCGATACCGTTGGGATAAAGTTCCTTCAATTCGCATCCTCTTCTTTTCAATTAGTCTGTCTTGGTGAGTATATGTACACTGTATATTATGACACCTAACTGCAATATATCAGATGAAACAAATGTGCTGCATACCTGGGACCTCACTGTCATTGGTCAACCCAAGTTGGTCACATCGGCGAGATTCGACGCAACAAAGTGAGGAATACATTTTCACGAGACCACAGACACTCATATTTTCCCTGACTGTAGCTCCTTGATGCTTTCCCCTTGCCATTCGCATGTTCGTTTCCCAGCTCAAGATTTTGGCGCACTTGAGTTTATGCTGGCATTCTCAGGCTTTTCTCGCTCTCAGCAACGGAGAAATAAGGACGTATGACCTGGTGTGCCTACGCAAGTCTTCCTATAATATGCCCAACATGTGGAAACTCCACCAAGAAAGGCTAAAAGCCAGTAGGGTATACTGCGTGCCCAGCGCTGAATCGTAGGGCTAATTATTTTTTCTTTGTCTTGCTTCCTGAAGCCTCTCCAGTCAAATATCTGTAGATACGCTTGCACATCCAAGGGACTTGAATCGGCTATTTGTGGCATATGCAGGTCTGCCTATCGTCTATGGCTCTCAAGTTATCCACCGCTAATGCTTAGTGGTAGGCGGGGTAGTCCTTACGGACCTTGTACGCCGAACCTAAATCACATTGAACGGTGCTCAATATTGACAGACGGAACACGCAACCCTTCGAGCTTATGAACTCGTACTGCCACCTGGAGCGCCTGGTGGTTTTGGATATGGCGGACATGTAAGAGTTTTTGGAGACAGGCACAGACAAAAACTTTTCTTTTACTAAACCTCTCCAGGATCTCCTAACGCATCGAAGACCCGAAGTAACTGCACTGACTATACATCCCGCCGGTCACTTCTTCGCTGTTGGCTATGCTGATGGCTCGCTGGCATTCTGGGCGGTCGACGATGAAGACAAACCTCTCCTTGTCCGAACGCTTGATGAACTCGACGTAAATCTAGTGGATCAAGGCAGGCTCGACGAGCAAATATACAGACAAAACGAGGACAAATCGACATCAGCACTTGACCGAGAGCCTATTTTCAAACTTTCCTGGAGTGGTTTTCCGAATTCGTCAGACCCCAGAGGCGGAAAGACCACTCTCGCTATACTTGGTGGTCTAAATTCAGGGGACGCACCCGGTCTTACGATCATTCAGTTCCCGCCCTTCAACCCGCTGGAGCCACCAGCGTCAACATCTCCTAATCCTGGCCAGCCAGCCCTCCATCCTGTCATCCGTCAAGCAATGCGAGATTCCCTTAATGTCCTTGACTCTTATTTCTACTTCACGGAGGGTGTGATACAAGATTATCTACTGATACCTCGCAATAGCCCTCACTTTGCTGGCACTTTTGATCCCATTGCGATCCTTTTACTAACAGAAGAAGGGACCACTCGAACGGTCGAAGCATTCCAATATCCACCACCTGCATTCTCTGACCCTTCTGAGAGTCCTGCACCCGGTGCGACAGCCATAGCAGATCCACTGAGTTCTCTTGCCGATGATTTGGCCCATACGTTGAAGGATCTAGAAGAGAACAAGTATCCACGGCGACTTGTGATTCCTGCTGCACTATTGCATGGAAAGTCCGGTATTCTAGGAGGCCAGTTGCTGAAATTGGAAAGAGAGACTTATCAGACTTTAGCGGCTGGAAAGGTTGAAGATTGCTTGGCATTGCCGTTGAATGGTGGGCAAGCTTGGGCTGACGAGTTCAGAACGAACGATCTCAAACTTGCTAAAGTATGTTCCATGATGCGTTTCTTTACCTCTTTTCAAACGATTTTGTCTAGTTTCAACCTCATCGCATCCTTGTGACATGGCACAGAGATTTGACTGTATGTTTCGAAGATCTGAGTGCCCAACTCCTCACCGCGCAACGTCCGGCTCCTCTACAGACTGATTTTCCCAATATGTTCTTCGATCTCACACTAGACTTGCGGCCTGTACTTTTAGATCCCTTTGTGGATACTCGAACATCACCAACACTCATGGAACATACTCGTATCAGTTCGGTGTACTTCGCTACCGAAGCACTTGAGACGATTGTGGTTCTGACCACAGGGGAGGTCATTCAGTATCAACTTTCTGGTCCTCGAAAACCAATGACACATAGAGACGCCCGCGACAAGGAGCTAATTATACTAGGACACATTCCCAGTCACCGAGGCTTTTCACCTCATCTTATGCTTTCTCCAGAACTTGGCCCCGCGGAAGCATGTGCGGTATCGGACATTGGTACGAAGCTTTTTTAGAGGCAGTTTCTCGCAAGATACGATGCTCACCCTACATGCTAGGTTTCCTCGCTGTAGCGTATTCCAATGCCTTGTTCATTGTCAACATGCGTGCCCCAGAGATACTTCTGCGGCGTTCTGAGAATAAAAGTGTTAGAAACAAGCATGTCACGGGTTTTATTCCTTCCCATTCTGATTCCGACAGAGTGACTTCGATGATTTGGTGCACCAGTCAGCTCGCGAAAGGTCAGCAATCCTCACTAGCCAAAATGAATCATTGTACATCTTATCAATCAGATTCTGAACCTCAGGTTCGCCTTGTCGTGATCAAGGTGTCTGGACATTATCAGATCTATACTCTTTTCCAATCAGGCTCTTCTGCCAAGCCATGGAGCTGTGAAGGGCCAATAACAGTAGACGGCGGTGTGCAATACGCCCTGCCCCGTGGTAATTTTGTCATTGATAGTAAAACGGGCGCTCGACTACCGGCCAATCACGTCCATCTCGCCCGAGCTGGCTCTGGCAAGCCGAAAGTATCATCTATATTGGTGATGGTTGGTGCGAAGGGTGCTCGGTGCTTTGCGAACATCAATGGAGAGAGAGTTGGGAAGACAGAATGGGGGCATAAAGTCGGCGAGGTGCTTGAAGCGCAGATAGTAGAAAAGCTAGGTTGGTTTAGTATGTGGCATCCCTATTTGACCGCTCATCAACTTACTAGGGTCTCGTATTCTTATGGTGATGACGAGCAGGCAAGATGCTCTTGTGTATTCACTGCCTCGACTGGAACATATCATGACATTGAAAATTCCGGTCCTACCGTCCTCGTAAGGGATCATCCTTTTCCCAAGACTGTATCGATCTAACATGTGATCAGGTCTCTTTCTGTGGACGAATCAGGTGATTTTGTAGCATGGAATCCCCATCCCACGTCTGGGACGATGGATCAAGCTACCTACGGTACTTTCTTCGACATCCGACGAACATATGAAATGCCTGATATCGACCTTGCGTGCACAAAGCCTGTCGTCCCACCTGCGCCGCAACCCGTGTCATTGGGCCCAGCATCCATGTTCCAACAAGTCGGATCCTGGCTTCCGTTCAAGCAGTCAGTGAGCGGTGCGCAGTTGGATGAACTCCGTACGTCGATGTTTTCCAGTGGCTGTTCATTCTGACCAAGAAATGGATACAGTGGGTGGCCCGAACCGACCTATACCCAAGCCAGAACAATCCCCATCGCGCAACTTTTACAGTGCGGCTGATATCTCAGCAGGCGCATCTGAAGTTGCCGCTGCTGCTATGGCAACACAGGCCAACCTGTATAATCGTATCACGTCTGCGTTGAGCGAACGCGGGTGGGTGACTTTTTCTACCTGGAGCAATCGAACGACACTGAGTTTTCCGGGGCGATTACAGGCAGGCTCTTAACGATCTAGAAGAACGTTTCAACGCACTTGGAGAGGAAAGCAAAAATATGGCAGGTCAGGCAAAGCGTTTGGCGACCCAATACACAGCAAAATCGTGGTTTGGACTATAAATACGATTGATATGACTGTTTCAGGAAGGAATTGTATAAGTGTTTGTAGAACAATTTGTTTAGTCTAAGCTTTCTGCTTTCCAACGGTGGTATCAGTCAGTTTTGCCGTCAAAAGCTTGCGATGCTCGTTAAGCAATCCGAAGAAACCATCTTCGCCTGTGAAACTCTTCTCGTGATTCCATTGCTCGTGGCTTGCAACTAAGTTTGATTCGTTGAACTTGATTGTGAGCAGTAAGTTCAGAGTCTAGAAAAAGACTTAGCAAGAGCGTTCCGGGGCATATTGGACAGACTTTGATCGGAGACGAGGACTTGGGCTCTCGGAAGTAAGCGACGTCCTGGTCGATAAGAATTGTATTCTCGGCAAGGTTCGGAGGATTTTGAAGGAGACGGAACTTTTGGATGTCTGCGCGAGGGAAGAACTGTTGTTGAGAGGTGAGTTATAGATAGGCTTACTCAAGTGCGGGCAAGATCACCTTTGTGAGACCAATGAACTGAGCACGAATCTCCTCGGTGCCTTGAGCTATCCCAATAGGATCACGGAACAAAGCGTCCGGGGTATATATCTTGAACGTGTTCTGTAAAAAGTGTGGCGTAGTTCTGTACTGATGTAGCAATAATAAGTACCTCCTTAGGCGAGCAAGAGTACATCTAAAAACGGAGTGAATGGTAAGTATATTACTTGTAGTTAGTTGACGAGATATGTACCTCCTTGATGGCATGGATGATCTTCTGTTCATGAGACTGAATAGGTCGTTCTTTGAGGGCCTTAGACTCAGCGGGGGTAAGGCCGGTGGCGTTGATTGTGGACGACATTCTATGAGCGTTGTAGAATATGGCAGAGGTGCGGGGGACAATGATCACATTCAGACCATGTCGAGACTAGCTAAGAGAAAGATGTCACCATGACGTCACCAAACGACTTGATACCGCACAGCATCGGGGATTGCCGAACAACGGACACGCAATGAGTGACTACGAACAGCTTCATCGACAGTGCAGGACGCTCGAGAATCTCTTTGACACGAAACTCACTTCATATTCTAAACTCTCTGCTTCTATATCCCGCACTCATGGAGATCTTGAAGCCAATGGTTCTGGTGAACGATGGAGGGACCTTGAAGCCGAACTTGATGACCTCTTAGAGAAGGCAGGTCTACCTTGCCACGTTACGGCATCTTTTCTTATACCCCTCGTAGCTAGCGGAGACGAACGAAGGTCTTGCAACGCTGTCTAATGATCCGGAGCTACTTTCACAATCAATGCTCAGAGCAATTCAAAGACACCGGGAGGTCTTCCAGGACAATGCGCGCGAACTCAAACGAACAAAGGTCCCATTCACGTCCAATCTCCCAATCAGCATCTTCATACTCAGTACATCCTAGGCAAGCGTGAAGGGTGCTCTCGATCAGGCTAACTTACTGAATGGCGTGCGAAACGATATCGAGTGTGTTCTATTTCGGCGTCTACTACCGCCACATTTTGACACAGCCCCTATAGTGCATACAAATCTTCAACTGCAGACGCTCTGCTTGCAGAACGGGGAAGAATTGAGAGTTCGTATCGTATGACAGACGATGTACTAGAGTATGACAGTTTCACGTATCAGTCTTTTCCGTAGTATTGATCTGGTCTATTTCTAGCCAAGCTTATGAAACGCGCTCAGAGTTTGCTCGACAGCGTGCATCTTTGGCTGGCATTAATACCCGAATGATGGATGTATTGAGTGAGTTTCTCGTGTGTCCCGTTTGTCATTTGTTGAAGGAGACGCAGGTACCATGCCTGGAATCAACAACGTTATCGGTCTGATCAAGTCTCGTCGGCGTCGAGATCATATCATTCTGGGTGTAACCATTGGAGTGTGCATTATCATTCTTCTGACCTATGTGTGGAGTTAGTTGGTTTTGATTAATTGGATGGATGGGCGAGTTTACAATTCCACGTACTTATGATGGTACCGCATCTACTTTCGTATTTGAAAGGAGATTACAGTCCCGGCCTGTCTTGAATGCCAGCCAATTCCTCTCCAATTTTCTAACAGTACCCCACTCTTTCTCTCCGATGTCTTCATTCCATTCCATCTCTAATGACCAGCCTTTCACTTCAGCAATAATCTTCACCATATCACAAGTCCTTTCGGCGCAGTAATCAATATCATTGAAGTCGGATTCGGCGAGGATGCGATCTGGTGAACAACTTGCAATTAGAGCCCTGTGGTTCGGCGAACGGCCATTGATAATCGTCGAAAGTGACAGGAACACGTTCTTGTGCTTTCTCTGAAGAGAAACCTGGTGAGCAAGATGAAATTTGCAAAGTTTAACGCCCATGCCTCGACGTCTCGCCATGTTTCTGGGCTAACACCACAACTGTGGAGATCAAGGTTGATGCAAGACCACTTGTCTCCATGTTTAGTTTTCATTCTATCCAAGAGATCTACGGTTCCAAGTTGACATTTCACACTATGGAGACTAATGTTCCGGCCAAGCTCAACCGCAAGATTAATTTGTGCTTCCAGGATGGTGAGCTGATGGTCAAAGGGCACCACGAAGGGCGTCAGATGGCGCTGTTCTGCATAGAAATTATAGGGCACACGAAAAACACGATCTAGTCCGACCTCCCCGAGCATGGCTTCTGGGAACGCCTCGAGGTTACGACGAAGCTCCATAAGGGCGTCGGTGAGAGAAACCGGGTCTGGTAACAACGGAAGTAGTTTTTCAAATGCTGTGATGTGATCCTCTGGAGGTGAAGGAGAATTCAGAAAAAGGCTTCGGTAGTGATCATCTTTTGATATTAATGGGGAGACGGAAATACGGTATGAGAACCATGGATGATAACCTGTGTGGCTAGAACTTAGTGTAGGCGGTCCCATAGGACAACCAGACGCTGACCGAAACACGGGACGACTCTAGCTGGATTTGCGAGCGCGAGCTCGCGGACAAGTCGCTGATCGGACTCCATGGAAGACATGGCGCAAATGGTGATGGGAAGACGCGAAATTGACTCTGCAGAGATATGAGATGCGTCTGTTGGATGGCAATGCACGTCTACGATATGTTCTAGGACGCTTGGAGGGGGCAGATATGACATAAGTAACAAAGAAGAGGGTGCAATGTTTGCCGATCCATTTCTAGTCAAACATTGAAACAAATTTTGGCCCTCGATCAAACCAAAAGGTTTATTGATTTGTATGCTCAGAGTCCAGCACTCACGTAGCACTCTTCGAGCTCTTCGAATACAGTCACCACGAGTTATGTCCCGAAAACTCACATTGGACCTGACACCGCCCAAATACACAGGCATTGCCTCTCCTGCAATCTTCGACCGTAAAGTTTTCACCAAGTCGCTCGAAATTCTTGCTGCCCGAGCTCCTGTCTCAAAAATCGCAACCATCTTGAGGGCTCCTGAGATGAAAGGGTGCGCATCCTTCCTAGTCCTAGCTGAAATCTCCGACATCCTGCCCAGGTCCCTTCTAGATCTTCAGAAAATGCATAGTGTGGATGTTGATCCACAAGACCCGAAAAATTATCGTCTTGTTCTGCTCAACGCCGCTAACAAAGGTATGCTCTTTTCTATGTATCTGGTGACATGTTTGACGGACCACGTAAGATAGCTGAACTGCCCGAGAAAGCTATCAACTTCCTTGAAAATCAGGCGGAATCAAAGGAACTTGTGCCCTACACGATCACCCTTGACTATGATTACTGGACAGCAGGTGAGTTAATTAACATCCAGAATCAGTCCTTTTTGCCCACCTATTCAGACGAGATTATCCGTGCTGTAATGCCAGAGCACCTCAAGGAAAGGGCTCCTAGCGGATTCGCGACAACCGGCCATATCGGTGAGCTCTTGGACTGAATATCCTCCCATCCTTCTCATAAACGTGCAAAGCACATCTTAACGTCACTCCCGATTATCTTCCATTCCGGAGGCTAATTGGCCAGGTTATTCTTGACGTGAGTTTCATGAGCACGCCGAATCAAGACTCAACCTACAATTAACTCCTTCAGAAAAACAAAACGATTCGGACCGTTGTCAACAAGCTAGACATTATCGACTCCGTCTTCCGCTTCTTCAAAATGGACTTAATAGCTGGGGAACCTGACTTTGTCGTGGAACATGTACGTCCACTTGTCCCCTTGTAACTAAGAATTCTAACTCGCTTCATCCCCGCAGAGCGAATCAGACTGCACTTTTACTTTTGATTTTAGAAAGGTGTACTGGAATTCGCGGCTACACACGGAACACGCGCGCCTGGTTCAGTTGTTCAACGTTGATGATGTGGTAGCAGATGTTTTTGCGGGCGTTGGGCCTTTTGCAGTGCCATCCGCCAAAAAGGGCTGCGCGGTTTTTGCGAACGATCTCAATCCTGATAGCGCAAAGTACCTTGAGATCAACATCAAGAAGAATGGGGTAAGTTGGGCCACCATCATAAGATAGCGCATTCCGACGTTATCGATAGGTTAACAAACTTGTTCGTGTCTCCTGTGAGGATGGACGAGACTTCATACGTTCCGTGTTCCGCCGATCCTTCGAAGATCCTTTCCCGGCCCTCCTTGGCCCGCGGTTGTCGAAGTCGCAAGAACGACGCATTAAGAAAGCTGGTTTGTATCAACCTCCAACTGTGACGGATGCTCCGCCTCGACGGCGGATATCCCATTTTGTTATGAACCTACCAGAGACTGCGATCACTTTCTTAGATGCATTCCGCGGAGTACTGGTGTCGAATGAGGTTCCTGGAATGCGTGAGGCGTACAACGTTATGCCAATGATTCATTGTCATTGCTTCACTCGGGAGCTGGATCCGGAGAAAGCTGAGGCCGACATTCGGCAGGTATGAACGTAGCTATTCCCGATCTTTCTCCAACGCTGATGTCCGTTTTCAAATTGCAGAAAGTGGAAGAAAAATTGGGCTCGTCGCTTACAACAGACGTTCATGTGCATTGGGTGCGGTCTGTAGCACCTAACAAGGAGATGTATTGCATCAGCTTTAGGTTGCCGTCTGAGGTGGCGCTCGCTTTGGGGTGATGACAAATACAATTGAATGACAATTTAATTTTTCACCGAAGTGACAAGTCCGATGCGGTCCGATGTAGTCCGACGTTCGATCCGTGTGATGTGGAATCATTGTATACCATATTCGGTGAGGATTAGGACAATTTCGCCGTGAAATTGGCTCGATGGGCAAATATTGCCAATTAGCATGAAGTGGATCTATTAAAGTTTGTGCATTAAGCACTCAACGCAAAAAAACAGGCCTCTCCACCCAGCCTCCGTTCTCCAACCAACGGCCGTCCTCTCCCTCCCTATACCCTACATACCCCGCCTTTAGACTAATAATGACGCCCGTCCACGGTAATTCCGAACAGGGTTCATCTTTAGCCGCCTCCGCTTTAAAAACCGTCCGCACGGCCCTGGATGTTCCAGAACGAGAGCTTGCACGTTGGAGGAGGATCTTCGATGCCAATGCCAAAGTCATTGACGGCGAGCAGTAAGTTGTCGCCATGTTCTAGAGGTCCCAGTCACATGCCATGCTGGCATCTTCTGACATATTTCTGTAAATTCTGTAAAGGTACTTGGATCCTGAGAGCTTCGTGAACGCTATCGCACCGTCGGGTGACCTGACGAAAATCGGTCGTGCGCAATTTGCCCTGCTCTTTCGTGTAGCTGATGCTTCGAGACGCGGTTTGGTATCTTGGGACGACTTCACGGTGTTTGAGACTCTTTTGAAGCGTCCAGATGCAGATTACTGGATGGCCTTCCGGTACTTTGACGTGTTCGTTCAAAGTTTGGACAACTTCCAACGGAGCTTTCTGACCTTAGGGTTCATACAGTGACCACGATGGATACATCACATTTGACGAATTCAGGAACGTGTTCACTGCCAATGTCGGGCCCGACGCTATACCCTTTAATTTTGACTGGTGAGTGCTGTTATAGACCTTGGCTTACGTTAGCTGATAAAGGCCAGTGATTGGGTAAAACTGTATCTCGGAAAAAAGAACGGGACGCATGTTTTAGGATGTAAATCAAATGCGTATTGCTTTATGGCTGGCACTGATACTCCGGCCTAGATAACGAATTTACACAATTAATGAAAGGCCTTCAAGGAGAGCGCCTTCGCCAGGCCTTTAAATATCTAGATGCCGATCAGGATGGTTTCATTCGACCTGACCAATTCAAACACATCATCTTAGTAAGTCCAGTGTCTAAATACTTTTGAGTCCTTCCAACGAATTATCTTGACTTTTCAAAGGAAATTGCTGGGCATAAACTTTCACAAGCTGTCATCGAACGATTACCTACTCTGTGTACATTGACCCCTGGACAACGTATATCATACTCGGAAGTTGTTGCTTTTCATAATGTTGTTAGACGTAAGTGCTCTCATTTCCATCAGCAACATTGACACTAACTCATTTGTAGAGATGGATATGGTAGAACGGTTGGTTAACATCTTTTCGGCGCCAACATTTCTCTCATTCGGCGTAGGATCATCCGTGAAGCAACCGCAAAAAGCAAAGATGGACGGATAGACCAGTCTGATTTCTTGAACTATGCCTCATCAAGCTCACGTTACTCTCTGTTTACCCCAATGGAGGCGTCTATAATTTTTCACTTCGCTAGCCGAGGTGTTGCCAACCAGCGGTTGGCCTTGATAGACTTTGCTCAACTTCTCGATCCACGATGGCGAGCGCCACACGAAGACGCGGAATCTCAAGCGACTACGACTTCCAAGTCCTTCCTTTCAAGTGTCTTCCTTTCAACTTACAACTTTGTACTCGGTGGTATGTGAAGATCTCGCATCAGTTTTCTCGACTCATTATAATGCCAGGTTTCGCTGGTGCCTTTGGTGCTACAATCGTATATCCCATTGACATGGGTTAGTATTTTATCTACCCTTAGATTATTTGTTGTTGATCTTGCGTTCTAGTCAAGGTATTACGAACCGTATTTTGACAGTTGCGATACTTGACTCAGATAAATGCCATTTTTAACAGACTCGGTAAGCTTCTCTTCTTTAGGATGTGTATCCAGCCCTTGAAGAATTTCAGAATGCAAAATCAGCGAAGCACCGTTGTTGGTCAACTCCTATACAAGAACAGTCTAGACTGTGCCCGCAAGATTTTCCGTAACGAAGGTTTTCTCGGATTCTATCGCGGTTTAGGCCCTCAACTAGTTGTATGTATATCGTGGTTTCCCGCCTTGCTGTTTGCCTGATAGTAATGAAAGGGTGTTGCACCGGAAAAAGCGATTAAACTGACCGTGAATGACCTCATCCGAGCAAAGGCGACAGATCCAGAGACTGGACGTATCAAGCTGGCCTGGGAACTTGTAGCTGGTGGAGTGGCGGGAGGCTGTCAAGTGGTAGGCGCAAAATTTGATCAATCCTAATGGACGTATTGTTCACAGCAGTGTTTAGGTGTTCACCAATCCTCTGGAGATCGTGTATGATATCTCCGTCTTTGGATGCAAACTTGATCTCATCTCTCATCCCCAGAAAAATTCGTCTTCAGATTCAAGGTGAAGCAGCGAGGGTGGAGGGCGCAGTGCCAAGGGGTGCTATCCACATTATTCGTCAATTGGGTGTATTTGGCCTCTACAAGGGTGCAAGTGCTTGCCTACTTCGCGACATTCCGTTTTCTGCTATCTATTTCCCTGCGTATTGGCACTTGAAGAAGGACTTGTTCCAGGAGGGTTATAATGGGAAGCAACTATCCTTCTACGAGACACTTGCTGCCGCGGGAATCGCGTGCGTTTGTCTATTATATCTACTGATTGACACCTCTTGATATAGTTTGACGGTCCAGTGGAATGCCTGCCGCATATCTTACGACACCAGCAGGTCAGAATCAATTGGGTATTTATCTTGAAACATCCTGACATCTATTGATCTGACAGACGTCGTGAAGACCAGACTACAGGTGGAAGCCCGACAAGGCCAGACTAACTACAAAGGCCTACGGGATGCTTTCGTTAGGATTTGTGAGTTTCGTTGATTATCATCGCTTTCTTATAATTTATACTGGCATCATAGACAAAGAAGAGGGCTTCCGTGCCTTGTTCAAAGGTGGTCCTGCTCGTATAGTAAGGAGTAGCCCGCAGTTTGGATTCACGCTTCTTGGTGAGTGGGACAGCCAAACCGAGGAACAATCCTTTTTTCTGACACCCTGTGTAGGGTATGAAACCCTCAAGACCTACGTAAGCCCGTTTTTTGATATTGCTGTGTTGATTCTAAGTTACATCGTGATCATGTTGTCTAGTTGCCTGTAAGTTTTTGTATTGGCTTGGCAAGATGCGGTCGCTGATGCTTGTCCCGAAGTATCCATGGGAAGAAAAACCACCAAAGGTGGAGACCGCACTCACAGCGCGGCCAGACGATCTTTCGAAGATTCGCGCGCGCAATGCACTCAAGATTCTGTTGGACGTCCACGGAGACTTTGGGCGGAAGGTGGCCACATCTGGTGTGCCGTTGTCGCTATCTTCGCCGCGACTGTCTGCCCAACTCGGCCGGGAAAACTAAATATAGATTACAAGATGTCCGTAGTAGATGGACCAATCGTCGAATGATCGTTCGGAACCAGGAGTATATGTGTGACGCATGGCAGCCTATGGCGACCCATGATATGCATCATATATCATACCGAGATCATCTTCGTGTGAATGTATGTAGACGTTTCCACTGATGAACAGTCTAATGGTTGCTGGGAGACCGATGTCCTGGGCCAATAAGTATCGACTCCTTGACTGATCTTCCCTTCATCCCTCTTCGTTCCCTTTCGTCCGCTTCGTTTTTCGTTTTTCATTTCTTCCTACTGGTGAATCTCTCCATGCCTATTGATATCTGATCTGCCCATCGCTCATGTTGACCCATTCCAGCGCTTGTTGCTCAGTGCAAGACAGTGTCCATCAGCGTAGACCGCTCAGTTTTTCGACTTCACTTCGACGATTTCTACTATAGCACCTAGCAGCCCACTCTCTTTAATAATGAAGTCAACCATATTTGGTCTTATTACCCTTGTCGCGGCTGCGCGCGCCACAGCACCTGCTCCTTACGCTGCTGCGACGCCTTCACCGGCATATGCGGCGCCGCCTTCGCAATACACCACTGCCCCCTCCGGGGGCTTCTACGATACGATGCCATACTCAGCTTATCAAGCTGGAGGCTACAGTTCACTCGAGTGTGGTTACGGCTACCAAAAGGGCTCCGATGGTCGCTGTACGCCTGCGTCCTGGGTGGGTTTGATGCTTATAATGGGCCTGAGGCAGTGACCTTACTGGGTTCTTTTTAGTTCACCTACCAAGGGGAGTGTTATGGCACTACCATCATCAACGTGTTCGTACAACCTTCTGTGATTCAGATGTGCATCTTTTGATCTCTTCAGCAGCAATGGATACTGTTCAAACTCCGTAGTGACTTCTACTGTCCATGACACAGTTTATTCGACGGTGGTATGGTGGTTGACCTTGTTGGAACGCTTGTATCTCACCCTCTTGCCAGACTTACACCCAGGTCGTACCGACCACTGTGACCTACCACCAGACGGAGACGCAGCAAGTCACTCAGACAGAGCTTTTGACTTACACTCAGGTCTACACCTCCGTGGAGGTTGTTCCGACGACGCGTGTGTGGGTCTCGACTGAGGTCATTGATCACACCAAGACTCTTATGCACACCCTTACTGCCACCGAGACTGCAACAGAGACCAACATCTACACACGCACAGACACAGAGACTGCCACAGACACAAAGACTGTCCATGATACGGAGACTGCCACCGTGACCAAAACGCAGCTCTCCACCGTCGTCTACCCCACAACCTACACAAAAGTCTGGGTTAGCACCAAGATTTATGACCAGGTAAATATCAATACACGCTCCTACAATTTATTCCTCTGACCTTTCTTATTTCTGACCTTTTCTAGACGAAGACCATGTTGGAGACCCAGACCGCCACCGTCACCGACGAGATGACCTCGGTCCAGACTGCTACCATGACTCAGACCATGACTGACTTTGTCACCATGACGGACACCATGACCCAGACCGTACCCACCACTTTCACAACGGTGTGGATGCAAACACAGACTGTGGACAACGTAAGCCCCATATCCATTACCAACAATGCCTGTTTTCATACCACCTTTTCAGACGGAGACTGTTGTTAATACCCTCACGTCGATCATGGTCTCGACACAGACCTACCTTCAGACCACTACCTACCTTGCGACCGCTACTGAAACCGCAACAGCGACTCAGACCGTCCTCCAGACCTCCCTCTCTGACTGCTTGGGCAGGGTGAGTATAGGCATTCATCACCAACTGTAATTCTCACTGACCTGTGTACAGTGCAAGTCCCAGTGGTCGTTGTCAACCGGGAACAGCAACCAGTACAACACCTATGCTTCCGCGACTGCTGCAGCGACCTCGCAGTACGCCTACTCGTCAACGAACACCGCATACGCTGCTGCCACCCAGGCTGCTGACAATTCCTACTCTGGTAGCTCCTATGGATCCAGTGGTAGCTCTTACGGATCCAGTGGTAGCTCTTACGGATCCAGTGGCTCCAGCGGTAGCTCTTATGGATCTAACTCCGGCTACTGAAATGAGACTTGTTCGCAATGTCTTCGTGTCGTCAACTCGTAGAATATAATCGTTTTTGCAATGGACTCATTTCTCAATGGTTGGACCAATACCTTTTTGATTCTTACGCTGCTATATCACACTGATCTGGTGCTTTAATACTTTCTCTCGCTTGAGGTTGCTTTTACGCGGCAGGTTAATTCTGCTTTTCTGTGTTCGTAGTGCCTCTGTACGACCTATTTAAACTGTAACTCTTGCGGGCAAAATGGAATGTTTTGGGAAACGCTTTGAGAGGCGTTATATAATTATCAGTGGGAAAGAAAGGAAGAGCGTCGTCATATATAATTGTTCTGTTAATTAGCAAGACACAGAATAATCTCAATTCAACGTGTATAATCAGGCCTCTTCTCCGAATTAGTTCTTATCTACTCAGATTCCCGAGCAAGACAAGTGACTCAAAGGAGTAGCATCTGTGACTCAATGGATCGCTCACACACTGACAGGAGTCTTCGAGGCTATACATGTCGTGTCGTGATGAGAAATTTACTAGAAGCCACTGTCTAGTAACCCGTCATCTTCTCTCCGTCAAAGTTCCGAAACATAAGCTTCGAATCCCATATCTTCCTCATTCATCCTGTCCATCCTTTTCGTGTCCCCAGTTATGCCCATCCGCGTTGTCGACGATTTCGCAGATCCCCAAGTAGTTAAAGATGCCACCGGGGAATATCTGATATTTTATTCCTCGATCGTGGATGGGGAGATGTGGTGTCCTGTAAGCGCTTACTATTATTCGTTTATCTCCAGATCGACCTTTCTTCTCCGACCCTTTCTTTCTCAGGACTGTCGGGATGTTGAGGATCTGGTGAACCAGACATTCGGCGGGGCGGATAGTCCCTCTGCTGTAATTATCTATGTTGGAGACCGAGCACAGTGAGTAGATGAAGATTAACAGATCACCGGATCCCTGGGCCTTATGATGATGCTCTCTAGATGGAGAGCACCCACCAACCCATTCCGTGGCGGTGCTTGGGAGGTTACTGGTGTGCCTACGATTATCCGGATTAAAGATGCAAGTTGAAACTGCACTTCAACGTCGGCCCATCTGACATTATGTCGACAGGGCGTCGAAGTCGGGCGGGTAGTTGAGGGTACTATCACCTCCGGTTTGCCAGACCTTCTCAAGGCATAAATGACAGATGAAATGAGACAATAACGTCCAGTTCACATCGGAAGTTGATATTGCTCGTATAACCTTTATTGTCTTGAAGGAACCCGCGTGCATGTAATGTTCGACCAGTGGCAAATATGTCTATTCTACGTATTCCTTATGAAATCTCCACTTCGCCCACCTGACTTACGTGTCACCTTAATTTCACCGATGTTCATTTCTCTCCCAGCAACTGCTTTAAGCATATCCCAGACAGTCAGAAGGCCAACAGAAACGGCAGTGAGAGCTTCCATTTCAACGCCAGTCTTTCCTTCAGTTGACACTGTTGCTTCGCAGAGGATATAATACCTAACAGTTCCATTCTCCTTTTCAGAGGTCGTAGGCGTTAGGGTCACCGCGACTTTGGTGAGAGAAAGGGGATGACATAGCGGAATTAGGTCGGACGTCTTTTTCGCTCCCATTATCGCTGCCAGTTGCGCGACAGTCAATGCATCTCCCTTTCTCCCCGCCTTAATCTTGGCTTTCTCTTCGTGGCTAACTGGTTCTGACATATCTACAACTTGGTAAGTGGAGGTCACGAGCTCGTAAGCGACCGGGGGTATATAGATGCGTCCAGAGGCCGTCGCAGTTCGTTTCGTTGGTTGCTTGTCTACAATGTCGACCATGTAAGCTCGACCTTCACGATCGATGTGACTTAATGTCGGCATGGTGTGTAGAGAAGCCAAGATAGTATGCGGGGTAGGGGTAAGATTATGCGACCTCGCAAGCAGTACAGTGGACGACATTGGTTTGTTGGATCTGTGTTTCACAGCCAAAGGTGGTTGTCGCGTGTTCAGGTAGCCTATGAAGATGCGAGAGCATATATTAGATCCAGGATATAGATAAAGACATATTCACTACACAAAAGAAAATAACACTTAACCACCTATCAATATCATCGGCCGATTTGTTACGACGTCGATATCTTCCATTCCGGCATGTTTCTCTTTCTTGCCAGATACCGCGTCGCCAATTACGTGGAGCAACTCTTCATCGCTGGCGCCTTTACGCATTTCATCACGCAAGGACAGCTCCTTTGCATCAAATAAACAGACCTGGAAACATCTAGATGTAAATTCACCGCCTAGATTACCAGAGCTCAATTATAACCTTGATTTGCCCGTCCGCTGTTATCCGAAGGCGATTACACGAGGAACAAAATTGGTCCGACATGCTGCTGATAAAACCAAAGCTTCCTTTATAGCCAGGAATTTTCCAGGAACGTGCAGTGTCATTGAGCTCGTCCGAAGCTCGGTAAAGATTGGGAAAATGGACGGTTAACCGTTCTAACAAGTCTGCAGACGGTACCATTTTTTCCGAATTCCATTTATTACCTATCAGGATGAGAACGGTTCAATCGAGACATAAACGCAAGCTTACCAGTGAATGGCATAAATTCAATAAAACGGACTGACAGCGCGTTGTCCTTCGTCATCTTAACAAACTCAACAATTTCTGAATCGTTGATCCCCCTGATCACCACAACATTTAATTTGACAGACTGCAACGATGATGTGAGAGCAACGTCTAAGGCCTTTAAAACTGCCTCGTGTCCCCGCCGACGCGTTATAAGCTCAAATGTAAAAGGATCCAAAGTGTCCAAGCTGTAGAAATGGTCAGTGAAAGCGGCGATATATAGGAGATGCGGAGACCTCAGATTCAAATGAGTTAGCCCATTCTCAATTAGTTTGGGTAGACGCCGGTAAAGAACTAAACCATTGGATGTCATTGCAATGGACTTTAGACCCAATGGCCGTAGTTTGTTTAGGCGGCCTACAACATGTTTCAGTAAGTATTTTCGCCTCCATGAGTCAATGCGCACCGATAAGTTCCTCAATGCCTTTACGTACAGTGGGTTCGCCCCCCGTTAAACGTATCTTTGTAACTCCGCTCTTCACAAACAAGGTGGCAAGTCGAATGACCTCATCGTTCGTCAATATGTTACCGTTGGGCGACAGCTCAACTCCCTCGCTCGGCATGCAGTAGAAACCTATTAAGAATGAGGAGGATATTTCCTTGGCTGAACGAAATGACCGACACCGTAAGTTGCATCTCTCTGTCAAAGAAATACGGAGATAGTCGTGCTTGCGACCATAGGAATCAATCAGAGATGGAGAAAAGGGGGATAGAGCATCGATTTCTGCTATCTTTGCCTGCGGCGACAATTAAGAGCGGGGTGTGTGAACATAGGGTTGGTGATACCTTTGCATATGTGCGGGTATTTGTCTGGGTTGAGAGTAATCTGTGTATTGGACGTGAAAGGCGACGAAGAGCAGTGAAGGCCATGATGGTAGGATTGGAGCCAGATTCAGGTCATGCTTACAACGATACCATCTCTAATGACCGGCGGAAGGAAATATTAAATCCAGCCGGAGGAGTGACCACGTGTGACACAGACGACGCGTCACTTTCCACCACTCGACGCGTAAGTCAAGCAAACATAAATCTTCGACCCTTGCTCCTAAGGCTAGTATACAGTCAAGATGGCAGGTACTTTATCTCACATCTACTTCTGGAGACTAACATCTTCCACCAGTCTATAATGGAATATAACGGTGGCTCCGTGATCGCTATGGTGGGCAAGGATTGTGTAGCCATTGCCTCTGATTTGCGTCTCGGAAACCAAGCATTGAGCATCTCGTCGAATTTTCAGAGGGTGTGTGCGTTTTCTCTCATTTCATCTTCATAGACTGATGTTTGTGCAAGATATTTCCTGTGACAGACCGTATCTACATCGGACTACCTGGACTTGCGACCGACGTTACAACATTGTACTTTAGTCTTCTACCAGGTGAATTTGAGTTGACAATCTTTCCAGACGAGAACGATTTCGCTTCCGTGTCAACATGTACACGATCAAGGAAGAGCGAGAGATCGAGCCAGAAACCTTCGCCCACCTCGTTTCGTCAACGCTTTATGAGCATCGATTCGGCCCATATTTCATTGAACCCGTAATGGCAGGGGTATCAAAAACGTCATCTGGCAGTTTCAAGCCCTTCATAGCTGCAACCGACCTCATTGGATGCTTGAACTTTGCCAAGGATTTCGTCGTTGCTGGCACCGCGAGCTCCAAATTGTATGGTGTGGCGGAAGGCCTCTGGGAACCTGATTTGGAGCCGGAGGATCTGTTTGAGACAATATCTCAAACTCTTTTGAACGCGGTGGATCGAGATGCATTCTCAGGTTGGGGTGCCGTAGTGCATGTAATGTGAGTATTTGTCGTTTGTTTTTTGCTGATTGGGTCTAACATCTTATTTAGTACAAAGGATAAAGTTGTTACACGAACGCTGAAGGGGAGAATGGATTAGTGAGAGCTCTGGACTACAAATCTCCTGCGAGTCATTCTTGATACCAGATCATCTGAAATCTTGTAATCCTACTTCTGTAATATTGCGTAAAACTTTGAAGACGCTGACTTGAATCCGGGGCACTCGGTACCATGACCGCGTGTCCGACTCGTGCCGCCGCGCCAGGGGCCGCCATCAGTTACCTAAGCTGACGTGTAAGTTATATGTGTGGCCGAACCGTATTGATACCCTTTGACTCACCCAGTTTCGGGTCTGAGTCTTCATGGCGTCTTTACTCTCTCGTCGACTTGCTACCCCGTTCATGGCTTCGTCCTCTACAGCAAGGTCCATATCCGTAAAGGTACTGCATCCATAATCTGGTTCTAAACCCCTCATCCCAGAATATCCGATTATACTGACTCTGTAGTCTCTCCTGCATGGATCACCGGAAGCCAAGAAGGATGGAGAATTGGAGATTATGCAGCATTCACGAATCGTGGGCCGTGGCAAATATGTCCATGGCTTTGAAAGTGGGTCTTTGCTTGCATGGATATTTACGTGCGATTGACTGTTGGTGGTTCGATAGCCCACCGTGTCAAACCTGACAAAACTGAGGAGTACAAAAAGGCGGCGTATGTGCTTGTTGGACTGGTTTCGAAAACTGACCTTCAATCGCACTCCTACAGCGAAACGTACTATCTGGGTATTAAGAACGATTCAAAATTGAACGCCAAGTTGACCGGCAGTTGGGAGATTGTTGTAGGGGAGCAAGACACCTTCGTGCACATCTTGGAATACGAGAATTATGGTGGGCTTGATAAGACCATCAACCTCGTGAGATCGTCACCAGAGGTATGCCTTCCACTCGAAGGCATTGAATGATAGATTGACTCCAAAAGCAGCACGTCAAAGCTTTTCGGGCGATGCTACCCTACCTGCAATCGAGGTCTTCTCAATTGAACCAGGAATTTGCATTCTTCCCCTCTGCCCCCCCTCGTGCCCAAGGAGGGATTTTCGAGTTGAGGGCCTACACTCTTCAACCAGGCACATTGCTCGAGTGGGAAACTACGTGGTATGTTCTCGAGTCATATCTGTGATGGCCGGCCCTTAGGGGTAGCTTCGACTAGGCGAAGAGGTATTGAGGCCCGAAGAAAATTGACAGCCCCTGTTGGCGCGTGGTTTTCGCAAGTTGGAAGGTTACATCAGGTACATCACCTGTGGCAATACCCGTGTGTTTGACGCAATTGATCCTGTGGCGCCGTCTGACCTTGTGTTCAGGAGCCTCGAAGCACGCAAGGAACTGCGTGAACAGGCATGGCAAATTGATGGCTGGGCTGAGACCGTATCGAAGGTAAGTTTTTTTGTGTTCATCCACAGATTAATGAGATTCTAAATGTGTCATCTAGACAGCGCAATTGGCAAAGTCCATGGACTCCTTCATTATGAAACCCCTTCCTTTCAGCCCCCTCAAATAGTCTATTTTTGTATACCAGTGTATACCCTACCCAGCATTGTATATTTAACCAGATTTGACCGAAAGTTATAGGCGGGGATCCGTTCGGTTCCGGGTTACCGACCCGCTAAGACCGATGACGGCTTTCTTGACAAAACTGGAAATGAATTTAGAATCATTATATAAGTAATTGCAAGCGGTTACGTAGAGTCACGTGCCCGACGTCTCGTTCTAAGTCGGCAATATGAAATTGAATTGCAAACATCCGTAGGGAATTCTCACCTAAACAGCCATCATGGAATGGCGCTATTCCGACCACTCTGACGACGATGCGAACCATAGTGTGTCTACGACTAACAGGAAAAGAAGCAGCAGAGGTAGTCTTATCATCGTTCCTATGCTGGACCTTCTCACTCTGCGCCCTAGCTTGTGACCAGTGCCGTAAAACTAAAAGCAAATGCGAGCGTGCGCCAGGAGATTCGAACATTTGCAAAAGCTGTGCCTTGGCTGGAACAGGTGTGTTTGTCTGGATCGTGTCAGGACCACTCTAACGAAGTCATTAGCCTGCACATTCCTAGGTGATGCGCTTGCCTTTGATCTATGTTGTCTAACTGAACGAAATGGACACCAGGACCAAGCTACAAACGCGGCCCGCCAAAGGGTTACATCCATGCTATTGAACAACGTTGGCACCAGGTCGAGTCCTTACTCGGCGCCATCATTCAATGCCCTGATCCTCGAGTCCAAGACCTTGTCTCTGACCTGAAGCAGGATGATCTTGCACGAGAAATCATCCGAAGGGTTGATAATGGTCCCTATGTATGTCTTACTTCATCAGTTCATTCCCTCATACCGCAACTGACGACATATAGGGTCCGTCTGGCCGCCGCAGCCAACCTCATGGTGCGACCAAGGAAGACTTTTTCGCGTCTATCTTGAAGGATAGCGAGAGTAGTGTACCTTCTCGGGACTCGGCACGAGTACGACGACAGTCCAGAGTTTCTCGCGAGATAGTTTCCTCAAACATGGGTAAGCAACACCAGTCTTTAACCTACAGGAAGCTGCAACCCAACGTGATTGGTAGATAACGGCCTTTCCGTAATTCCTACTAAGGAATGGCAGGATAACCTTTCTCAACATCTAGCATCATCATCCTCGAGTTATGACAGCTCAAGAACTCCTCGACGAAGAAGACTTGATAGTATCTCCCCCCACTCCTATCCTGACTGGAAGGGCATGTATACCATGGATACAGGTTTGTTGCTCCTTCAGCCTTCACGGGACGCATCTCCAATAATTCATATAGCTGAAGAGGAGGAGGAGGATCTCAAGGCTACGACGGAAGCTATAGGAGAGCTCTCTCTGGACGAGAATCAAGAAGTAGGATACATTTACTCAAATGAACTGCCTGTACTCATCTCTCTTCAGGTGCGCTTCCACGGTAGAACTAGTGGTCTGCACTTGATCGGAAAAAATAATCGTACCGATGACCGTGTGGAAGGGGGTATATGGTGTGCCATCATATTTTCCTTCTCTACGCAGCTGAAATCACTGAATATTCCGTAGGAGATTACCTATGTCGAGGGTTTGGCCTGCTTCCCAGTATTCTAGGAGCTATACAGAATACGTCCAGACTCCATCATTACCTGATATTCGCGTTCAGGATCGGTTGCTGGATCTTTATTTCAATTATGTACACCCTATGTTTCCTGTTCTTCACAAATCTCGCTTTTTAGCGCAGTACAATCTAAGGTTTGTGTTTTTGCTGCTCAATAATAAGCAATATCTTTGACATGAAGCCCAGGAAACAAAAGTATGTTCGCCATCTCCTTCCCTCTTGCAATTCTTGTTTACAGATGGACAGAGTGCCAAATCCCCAGTCTACGTCACCGCAACAAAGTCCAGGCTCCCTCCGTCCAGAATCCTTCCAGGAAGTTACGCCATTACTACTCTTTTCGATATTTGCGATTACGGCTCGATTTTGTCATGATCAAATGCCACTTCATGTGCGAGGCAAGATGTGGGAGGCCGGGTGCGATTACTTGGATAGCGCGCGGGCAATCTTAAGTAAGCTGGCCGTCTCTGTCTCGAGGTCATGGTTCACTCAGTCCTAATAGCTCAAGTTTTCCACGAATCACGTCCATCAACCGTCCAATCTCTACTTCTCCTAGGGTATCGGGAATTTGGCATTGGTACATTCAAGTTGATCATCGTTATCACTCTAGTAATGCTCAATTTCTTGGAAGGTTCTCAGGAACAAGCATGGTTATTTATTGGTACGTAACTGGACTTGATCAATTGGCTACTATAGGTTCTAATTATCTTGTCAGGCATGGCTATTCGCATGGTTTGTGCATTTGCTTAGTAACACTGGTCTTTCTGATCGTCCGAGCATTAGGCAACTGACCTTGGGCTTAATTGCGACTCATCGAACTGGCAATCCCACGGTCAAAGCCTTTTTTCCCCTGCAGAGATCGAAACTCGTGTTCAGATTTGGTGGGCGTGTTGCATTGCTGACAGGTAAGTACCACCTTCGCAGAGTGGGCTGAGCAATTTCGTAATATTCTTGTTCCAATATAGTTATGGATCTGTCTATCTAGGTATACCTTCTCCCGAATTTGTCACTGAATTTGGTTGATTTGACCATAGGGCGACCTATTGTGATTAAGGAGGGTGATTTTGATGTGCCTCTCCCGTCTGTGGATGAAGTAAACATTTTTTATTCTTTCGCCTTCTGCAACCTTTTTTTTGACCATTCGACCAGAAAATAGATCAAGAATTGTGGCCATCGACTGCTGCGCTTAACTTGAGTCCCATATATCGTCCTGTTCCAGGACAAATGTCAGCGTGTTGGCGCGCTGTGGCAAGTTTATGTGGGTAATTTTCGTCATATTCTACAAGATACTCATCATCAACATGTCAAGGTATGATTACCGGCTCTATCGTCGATAAAATATATTCCATTCGACACGTCTCGCACGCAACGAGAAGGGCATCTTATACAGACATTGAATCGCGCTTAGATCAATGGTACATTGGACTCCCTGAATCACTTCGATTCGAGACTACAAGTAGGCGATCGGTGCCTCCTCCGCATATTCTCTTCCTGCACATCAGATACTGGGGTGCTGTCCTTTTACTCAATCGGGCTTTGTGGGTTCGTCTTCTTGCATGCAACTTCCTTTACTTACAATCTGACAGTATACCGAACTGGAAGGGGTACGCATGTTTCTCTTCCGTTGATACGATTCGTGCCCATAGCTTTAATAGCGCCGAACCAACATCGCGCAACACTGCTGAGTTCAAAGCATTCGATCTCGCACAAGGTGCAGCTACTCATTTAAGCGCGATTGGTATTAAGACTTCACTGTTTTGACTTTGAAATGAAAATTGATCCATTGTCATGTACAGCCACCGTTTACCGCGAAACATTCTCTTTAAAGCGGGGATCATCATTCCTGACCTCCTATATCCTCAATGCAGCGTAAGATTTCTTCATCGACCATGTACAATTTATTGATAACTGCTTCTCCTGCTTCCCAGGGTAATGCACATTTTGACTCGTAAGTTGTTCATGGTCACTGTCGCATTGGTGTTAAATTTTTCTCTAGTCACACTTCGTCCTTTAAACGTCCAGGCCTCGCTTGGCTTTCAGCAATGCATGGAAGGTTTGAAAGATATGCAGGCGCGCTTTTTTGATTCTCATCGCCCCTAACATCGAAGCTAACGCACCATAGGTCGTCTGGCCAAGTGCTTCTCGCGCATGGGAGCTTTTAAATGGTGTTAAAATGGGGTCAGATGATCTACTCCCTCAGATCACATTCCTGGATCGCCAAAAAAGGCCTGCAGATGCTGCCTTTGGGCAAGAAAAAAATTCCGACTATCTTCAACGGGAAGTCTTTAAGAACCCTGCGTTTGAATCAAATGCAAGAGAAGAGAATACTGGAGTACAGGAGCTGGGCACGCGAATTATGGCCCACATGCTAGGTCTACATATTCCAGGAATTGAGGCTTCCACGTCATACTATCCGGGCTACGAATGGTGGCCGCGAAGCCAAGAGGTTACGCCAACAACGTCGCATCCGACTGCGGTTGACTATGGGCCTAGGAGTAGCTTGGGTCCTACAACAACTGCTCCAGGAGTCAGGATAACAAACGGATGGAACCCAGTCCCTGTCTCCGATGCTATGTATAATTATGATTATAATAGTTATGGTCTATGATATCTATTCTGTCCTTCTAGCTTGTATTGTCGGTCGGTCGTCATACATATTCACCGGGATATTATTGTATTCTAATTTGGGCATAACAATTGCTTTGTTCTATTTTCGGGGAAGGAAATGGTTGATCGTGATGTTAGGTAATCCGCCTATTTTGAAGCAATATCATGGAGAGTTCTGAGTCGACAATGACAAGTACTTGTGACCTTCACCCCCACAAAGCCAACAATGGCTAGCCTTCGTAACATTCTCAACCCAGAAGACGGGCGACGTCGCACAGTCAGGTCTGCATCAGCGTGCTTTTTCGTGGTTCCACCTGTCCTCATCCTATGACCAGACTTATTTTGAACATGGACCAAGCGTCAATGAGTGAAGTTCCGTCATCTCCAGGAACTTCCCCCGTTTCGGATGCGAGTGACAACTTGACGGCCGGAGAATCTATCAATAAAGAACATGAAGCTCACCCCAATTGTCCTAACAGTCTCGCTTGTTTGCCCAATACTGATGGGAGACCTCAACATACGCTGCCTGTCATCCTTCGGTGTGCCATTCTGGGAAGTCCGCGTCAAAGACTCACGATACGTGAAATATACGCGGCAATGGAGAATAAATATGTTTACTACAGGACTGCTGGACCTACATGGAAGGTGATCTTGGAGTTCTATATTCTTAACTTAATAAACAATTGACATACGATAAACAACAGCAATCCGTACGACATCATTTGTCGTTAAACAGGTTATTCGAACGTCAGCCACGACCCGTAACTGATCCAGGTTTTGGCTCGTACTGGACCGTGAACTTGTCTGCGCCTCCAGGTACTAAGAGACCGCGCAAAAGAGGTCGCCAGATCAAGGAAGGTCCAGATGGATCACCTCTTCCCCCGAAGAAGAGGGGCCGGCCACGAAAGTCTCCTCTGGATAATGACCAACTTTACTCTCTACTTGATGAGGACGACGAATGCAGACACGGTCTCAACGGTGTTCCTATCTCATCTTCGAACTTGCTCAACCTGGACGAATGGACACCGGAGAGTGAGGATCTCAAGGACAAACAAGAATTTGATGACATACAAAACAATGCATATATATCAGAGGTAGAATGCGAAAGTGAAGAGGAACTCATACATCCAATGGATCGACGAAATTCCCTAGCGGCATCGGGTTTAAGTGCATATCATCCTTCTCGAACACCACAAACCTGGAGTCTTCCTCCTTTTTCCACCATTCGAAATTGCGATAATAGCATTGATTCCTTGCAAGCTGAACTTTCAGCTTTGCGACATCAATCAGCAGACGCTATCTCACTCTCACTCCGTCTTTCCGACCAGGTGATACAGGCGCAGGCAGATGCATCTCGAACGCGTGACACCCTTCGAATTGTGCAGCAGCGGCTAGACGAGGAAACTAGGAGAAGGTCGGAACTAGAGAGGATATTGAATGACGAAGAACAGAAAAGAATCAAGGCAGAAGAGGCATTGAATGCATTCCTTGCCTGTTCACCCTATATTGACCAATCGCGTTTTTCATGACACTTTTTCATGGCACTTCGGATGTTCACTGGCGACTGATTCCCTGATGATTTACATACATCTCCCATTACATATCTATCACATTCATTACTGTAGCATTACTTTTTAAGGTGTATTCATTGCAATCCAATCTGGAATCCCAATCTGGAATCAATCTTGACGCGTTCTAAACGCGTGTTTTCTGATGCGTTTTGACTTTTTCCAGTCTTTCCCAAGGCCAAATACGAACAAATAAAGATAATTTTCCTCTTACTGGGACTAGACAATCACTTATCGAAATGACTGTGCCTCTAGGGCGCCCAAAGATCAAGACGGCGTATGTAATTTTATTAAATGCAGTGTTTTTCGTGCTCATATCGACTCAGATTCAAAAATGCACGTTCCATCGGGCCTCTATACACTTCTGGACCAGTCGCCATTGCTTTGGATGGAAACAAGATTGTGACGTGCGTCTCCGAGGAAATCCTTTTAACAGAGATATCTTCCGGACTCGAAATATGTCGATTTGCGAGCGTATGTCGTCTCGAATCCAGTCATCCCATAGATAGATTGATCATACACAAGAAATATAGGACACGACGACCATCAATTCTCTCTGCATAACTCCTTCCTCTAGTCATCTTCTTGTTTTCACGGCATCGCTATCCCTCCGCATCTTTGAGATTCCGACAACAACAGCTTCGAAGAAATTGGTTCACCCAGTCCGCGTAATATCTCGCGCCCACGAGGCCCCTGTTCACGTTTGCAAGGCTGACCCTACCTCTACTTATCTTGCTTCTGGGTCAGCAGACGGTGTTGTCAAAGTCTGGAATATTCGTAGTGGCTACGTCACACATGTTTTCAAAGGTCATGGTGGTATCGTGAGCGCGTTAGCTTTCGATTATCCTCAGGATATGTCTTCTGTAGCTCGCCAACAGAAGATGCGCTTAATCACTGGTTCTGTGGATACTCGGCTCAGGATCTTCGACTTAACTGCAACGTCAAACTCCGCTAGTAGTGGGAAACCAGAGGCCGTTCTAGAAGGCCATTATTCCGTCCCGCGCGGCCTGGATGTATCTTTAGACGGAAAATGGCTTGTCAGCGGTGGTCGAGATTCAGTAGTCCTTATTTGGGATCTCTCTTCGAACCAGGCTCCGCCAAAACAATCTAGCGAGAGAGGGAAAGGAAAGGGAAAAGACAGGGCCTTTTCGCCTGCACTGATCAAGACTATCCCCGTCCTAGAACGAATTGAGGCTCTTGGCATTCTCCGGCCAGACGAAGACCTCACAGGATCTAGTTCAGGCCCAGATGTCATCCGCTTTTACACGGGTGGGGAGAAAGGCGTCGTCAGAATTTGGGATGGCAAAGATGGGAATGTCCTTTTTTCTCTTGGTAAAGAACATACAAAGGTCTCCGATGATCAAGAAGAGCAAAGGCAAATAGTTGATATCATGTGAGTCTAGATTATTGGACAGTTACTCCATTCTAACGAGTCTCCTAGGTATGTTCCTACAACTTCAAGTGTCGTCTCCGTCCACGCCGACCAAAACATCATTTTCCATTCTCTCTCGACACAATCGTTAACACGGCAGTTGATCGGATATAACGATGAGATCGTGGATACAACATTTCTTTCTCCTGCCTTTATCTCCGAAGAAAAGGAACGTGATTCCCATCTAGCATTGGCAACGAACTCCTCTCTCATCCGCATCTACGACACACGCACCTTCGATGCTCGTCTCCTTGACGGCCATACTGACGTCGTTCTAGCACTGGATCAAGGAGCCAATGGACGCTTGCTTGCCAGCGGCAGTAAGGATTGCTCAGCCAGATTATGGGCCCCTTTAGAGCCGAAGCCTAAAGATCCTGCTGTGGATTGGGGCTATGGCTGTGTTGGCATATGTGAAGGGCATGCTGAAAGCATTGGCGCAATCTCCGTCTCGAAGAAAGCTGACGATCCAGGTGAATTGAATCATCCTCAGTTCATGTTTACGGCCAGCCAAGATCGAACAATAAAAATGTGGGATCTAGCGACGATCCCACTGATATGCGAGGGTGATGAACCCTTACGGTGTAAAAGTCTATGCACTCATAAAGCTCATGACAAAGATATCAATGCGCTAGACATCTCACCAAATGGCAGATTCCTCGTCTCAGGGTCTCAAGATCGTACTGCGAAGATATTCAGTATAGAATACATCGCAGGATCTGGAGGCAGCGCTCCGCGTGGAGAACTCAAGCTGATAGGAACTTGTAAGGGTCATAAACGAGGTGTTTGGACTGTACGATTCAGTCGGGCGGAGAGGATTCTCGCAACGGGAAGTGGTGACAAAACCGTGAAGCTATGGAGCCTAGACGACTATTCATGCCTGAAGACTTTTGAGGGCCATACGAACTCCGTGCTGAGAGTTGACTTCTTGAATGTCGGTACACAGATTGTTAGCACCTCTTCCGATGGGCTCGTTAAACTGTGGGACATAAAAGCTGAGGAGTGCGTCGCTACTTTGGATAATCATGAGGACAAAGTAGGTCTTTGTTCTCTCATCTTTCTTGTGATTAACACCCTGTGTGGCAGGTGTGGGCACTTGCTGTCAGCGATGACGAGAGACTGATTGTATCTGGGGCCGCCGATTCAGTCGTTACTTTTTGGGAGGACTGTACCGAAGAACAGAACGAAGAGAAAGAGGCAGCACGTGCGAATCTAGTACAAAAGTAAGCTACGTTTGTTCCTGATCATTTCAATCGCTCATCGCATTTCTCATCACAGGGAACAAGACTTCCAAAATTACCTCGTCTTGAATGATTATCGCCGGGCAATTCAACTGGCTCTGGTCATGAAACAACCAGGTCGATTGCTGTCACTTTTCAGAGACGTACAATCGGACGGTGCAGACTCTGCGTCGATTACAGGGCGATTGTCTGTGGACGAAGTCATACGGACCATTGGCGGTTCTGAACTAGCCAAATTGCTTCGGTTCGCCAGAGACTGGAATACCAACGCGAAAACTAGCCGAGTCGCTCAGGCTGTATTGTATGCTATCCTGAAGCTAAGGTCAGTTGACGATTTGATGAAGGCCTTCGGGGATGAACAGGATGAAGCTGCTTTTATTGGTGACCCGAAGCCGGTGTCCAAACCTGATTCAGCACTCAAAGAATTCGTGGACGCGTTCATTCCATATACAGAACGTCACCTATCTAGGGTGAACAAGCTGATACAGGATAGTTACATGGTGGACTACATCCTGGGTGAAATGGACGACGGAATATTTGATGATATGGACGTAGATGCAGTGGCTGTCTGATAGAATCAAGTTCCGGTCTGACTAGTCCCATCTCATACTGAATACACGCCAGACACGATCTTTCCCAGTTGACATCCATTCACAGCATTGAATAGTAAAACCCATTCACCCTCTTTGATGCTGTCCTTCGTCAACTGACCTTCTTTATCTTCATGTACACGCCCCTGCTCCAACAGCCATCGCCGAAAAACTCCAAGCAGACATCCCGTCGATGACGAAGGTGTCAACCATTGGTGTGTCCTGTAGACAGCGACATTGTAAATGGATGCCTCGGTAATCAACCCAGCCTCATTGTGCAGAAGCACCTCGGCCATTAGCGGCCGTTGGATTACGAGGGGCAAATTGACTCGGCGTCGTGCATCATTGTAATGCAATCGAAGGGTAGTCTTCGTGGATGTAAAGATGGATGAGGGACATGGGGTCGAGTCAAGAAAGACCGAGAAAACAGGGCCTAACAACGGGAGATTATCGGCCAGAGGGTTAAAGAAGGATGAGGATGAGGGGTCCGATAGGAGCGGTGCAACCGTTGAAGTTGTCACTGTCATTTTTCCGGCTTGAGAAAGAGTGAGGCGAAGCTGAAGTTTATCAGGAATTTGAGTAGATGAAATTGTTATTTGAATTACCTTGAACGCTCGCGGACCATTTTCCTTGTCTTTATGAACTGCCACCGCGTTCTGGCAGAGGGCTTTAAAGTCATCGTATGATGTTAGAAACAACTTGGCCTGATCCCAGCCATGGCGCTTTGTCGCAGCAGTAAGACGATCGAAGTGGTAGCGCAAAAGTAGAAATCCCGAAGGTCCATCTACGTCGTCGTTCCATCTTAAATTTAAGAGGAAAGGGTCAAAACGTGTCGAGCTGAGTAATTCATACTCTTGCGGCACAAAGGTAGCATTCATGGTAGTACAGTGCAGGACACATAAGCCCGACAGGTCTAGTGACCCCAATTTTGATGCCCTTGCAATTGCAGAAGTGATTGAAAATTTGGAAGGAAACCTACCTCGAAACTCATAAAAATTCAATAAAAATTTTAGTGTGTGATTACATAATACAGTCTAGATTTCGAGAATAAGGCGAGCGTTCTCGTCTGCGCGAGATTAAGAATGTTGAGTTGAATCTCTATTTGCGGCGGGAGGAAAAACCTTGGGAGAGGCCCAAGGTATCTCAGTATGTTAGAACTCCGTGTCTATACAAAGTATGAGTATAACCTCAGTCGTGCACAAAAGACTAAATTAAGGTCACCGTACCTATACAAAGTATGAGTATAACTAGTGATATGGTATTTAGTGATGTTAAGTGCGTGAATAAATGATTGAACTCACCCTCAATCATGCACAAAAGACTGAGGGTATTGTGTAGCAGGAACCGGTATATAAATATAAATATGTATGTGTGTCAGGGTCAGACAATGAAAAAATGAAAGAATGAAGAAAAAAGGTATGTGGCCAGGGAGAACAATGTGTACAAAGGGACGGTGGTAACAATGGTATCCAACACTCCTCACTGGAAACTTTGCTCTTCCTCATGTGGGATCATGGTGTTAATTGAAGGCCCAGTAGTGCATGGAGGTTGCGTAAACAGTGGTGTGGCCAGTGCCTTGGTGAATACATTGGCAATATTATGTCTTGTGTTGACTGTTGACATACCAAATACATATGTTGTTAGATTGCACCTGTTTCCAAAGAAAGTGGGACTTGATGTCTATGTGTTTAACACAGGCATGTAGAGTAGGATATTTGGAGAGGTTAATGGCCATGTTGTTGTTGCATAGTATCACAGTCAGTTTTGATATGACATTGCTGTGACTGATGCCTCTGAGTAGTGCTCAAAGCCATGTGCAGGGTGCCTCTCAAAAGTTCTCAGCCCTGCACGATGAAGCTGCTACTGTTTTTTGTTTTCTTGCTGCCTATAATATGATGCTGGATTCAAGGCTCCATGTGTATCCACCAATACTCTGTCCTTGTGTCCTAGGCAATTTGCCCAATCAAAGTCCATGAATCCAATCAGGTTGGTTGGGTTGCATTTCACCACCAAGGGTGAGCTTTAGGTCTCAAGTACCTTTCAAGTACCATACAAATTGTATTGCTGCATTTCAGTGAATCATAGAGTAGCTGTCAATGAACTGTGTTAATTGTTGTACTGCATATATGATATCAGGGGTGGAGATGGCAACATAGAGTAGGCACCCAACTAAGGATTGGTATGTGTTGGAGAGTGGTTTGTTCTTCTTGAGGCAGGGTTGATCAATCTACTCTTTGGAGTTTTAAGTCTGGATCCATTGAAAGAGATAGTGGCATGGTGTCTTTCTGGCTGAATTGTAATATGATTTTATCAATCAGTGCTGTTTGTGAGAGCTGGACTATAGATTTTTTGTGATCCCACTTGACTGCTATGCTGATGACAAATTTTGATAGCCCAAGGTTGGTGATTGTCTATACAGTACACATTTGATTTCTGAATCAGTTGTTCTCACCTTGTTACTTTTGATTGACAAAAAGTCATTGACATGGAGGCAGCAATGATTGTCCCTGAGTCTGTTTTTCTATATAGATACAGGACTCACAGCCAAGACAGGTGAATTCTCAAGAAATGATTCTTTCATTTACTGTATGATTCCAGATCCATCCAGTTTGCTTCATGCCAGAGGTCATGGAGTAGGCACCAGACCCAATCCTCCTTTCCAGGTTCTTTAAATCCTTTGGGTTGTTGTGTATATTGGACTTTGTTCTCCAGGAGTAAGCTGTAGAGGAATGCATCAAGGCTGTTGATGGTCACTTTGCTAAAGAAAGGAGAAGCTCAACTGGGATCAGCAACAACAGAGGCTTCTACTTGATTTAACATTGATCTGTGTGGCATCCCATTCTTTTGCTGCAGCAAGGGTGGACTAGTATGTACTATGATTCCATGTGTGTGGTTGGTGAGGTAGTTTTGATATAGTCTCTTCCATAGATCTGCTCAGAACCTTTGAATACAAAGTACACCTTGTATCAGATAGGCTTTTCATTCTCATTCTGTTTGATTTTAAATACTGGCCATCCTCTTTGCACTTTGTGACTTGCAGGGACTTGTTCTTGAGGAACAAGCTTGTATACATCCATGTCTTTTAATGATTTCAGCTCTTCCAGATATGCCTGTGTCTATTGATTGGCATCTAAACCAGCCTGTGCTTCATTCCATGTTTGCAGTTCATTGCCTCGGTCCAATGATGCTGGATCAGCCATGGATTCAGCCAATGCTAGCAGGTGTTCTATCTCTTCCAAGGTTGCAATATTGGCCTAGGTTCAGGATGTTTGCATTGCTTGTTCCATTGCCCCTTCCAGAGTTTTGAGCATTGTCATGTTGGTCTGTTATAGTTTTGGGAGGTTGCATGTTGTTCTGTGCCACTGCTGCCTGGTGTCTTTCTGCTCTGACTGCCTGTATCCTATTTGCTGCCTCACATGAATTCTGGACTGCCTGTTATACTTGTGTTGTAGGAGGGTTGTCTAGGCATGATTTTTCTGTTGGGACTAGTGTGATTTGACCATTGAGGTAATACTTCAAGTAGTGGTGCATGGATTATTGGTTGTGCAACCTGCTTGGCAGATGGTTAGATTGCTGGTGCAGGAATGTTTGCATTTTTAACCTGTTTGGCAGATGGTTGGATCATTGGCACAGGAATGTTCACATTTTCTCCATCATCATTTGAAATGATGGGTAATTCTGTAGATGAGCTCATGATTTGGCTAATTGTTGGTCCTGTTGTTGAGATCAGCATGGTATTTGGCATTTCTGCTTGAATTGGGTGTCCATCATGTCATTCAAGGAATTGTATGTGATAGGACTTATATATTTTTCTTGTTTGTGGGTTGTAACATTGATGAGTCTTTGAGTTTTGGCTGTAATCAATTAAGACACATTTAATTCCTCTCACATTAAGCTTTGGGTTGTATTGATTCTGAATAAGGACAAATGTCTGACAACTGATTTCATGCATAGAAGAGTAATCAGCAACACATTCATACCAGACTTGAAAGGGTGGTGCAGCAGTCAGCATGTGTTTGGCTAATGCAGCTTGCAGATCAAGCATGTAAAGATGTCATCTGAAGATGAGTGGTTTCAAAGCAAGAAGTGTTCCACTAGTATCATTGAGGATGGTTACACCAGTACTACTAGATGTAATTGTGGCATGCATACCAGTGATGTATGAGTATAACCTCAGTCGTGCACAAAATACTAAATTAAGGTCACTGTGCCTATACAAAGTATGAGTATAACTAGTGATACAGTATTTCATAATGTTAAGTACATGAATAAATGATTGAACTCATCCTCAGTCATGCACAAAAGGCTGAGGGTATTGTGTAGCAAAAGCCAGTATGTAAGTATAAATATGTATGTGTGTTAGGGTCAGACAATGAAAAAATAAAAGAATGAAGAAAAAAGGTATGTGGCCAGGGAGAACAATGTGTAGCAAAGGGATGGTGGTAGCAATGGTTTTCTAACACAGTAAACAGAGGTGGCAACAGTGAGAGGCTGAGAACCCCCAGTGTCTCTACAGAGACTAGCAATGCTTGTAACCAGTTGTGGCTGCTTACCAAGTGTAAGTGTACAGCCACCAGATTCTGTGCCAAGTCTCTGTGGCATTCTCTCAACCACAACATGTCTTCTTTCCCCCTCTGAGTACATAGAACCATTCTGTTTCAAGGTATACATCTTAAAAATCATCATGTATCATTACTTGGAAAAAAAAATTAAGCCAAATCATTGTTATAATTATTGATTCCTCTGTTTCTTAGATTTTAGATGCTGTACTTTGGTCTTTAGCTTCTCTTTTTTCTAAGCCTCTCAAATAGCAGCAACTTTGTTTTTTGATAGAGGACTGCAAAGAGAACAAAGACTTGGAAGAGTTATGAGCTGCTGCCAGCACACATCTTGAGCTCTGAGAAGACTAACTTTTTGACTATGAGATTGATGCTTTGGAGGTTTTGTCTGAGAATTTTCCATTGTTTTGAGGTATAAAAAATCAAGCAGCAAGAATACAAGTAAGAGACCTAGTTTAGACCATTCAAGCAAGTTCATACCATAGTAGCAAGAAGATACAGTGTTTTGATGTGTTCAGTGCATGTTGCCAGGCACATGTTATATAAGCCAATTAATGATCTTGATGTGTCATATTTCCAAACAATTTTTATAGTCTCACATCCCTTCTACACATATAACATCTACACATGTAACAAAAACACAAACATGCTTTTTTGAAATGACACTAGGTCTTGTTCAATTCAAATTTGGGAATTTCATTCATTATGTTTGAGATAAAATATCTACTAGTCTATGTGCACTATTGTCAAAAAATCAAAATTGAACAGGACCTTAAGAAATATCTCAAATAAGCATATGCACCAGGTTTTACTCTGAAATTGATGTTGATACATTGAAATTTGGCTGCCTCAGTGAGACAGCATCTTATAAAGGAGAGTAAATATCTACAAACAAACTTAGATTTGACAGGAATTGCCAGTCTCTAGTCTTTATAGAATAGGACAATTCCTGGAAGAATTAATGTGATGAGTAACACTAATATAAGGCTGATAAAGGAATTCTCTTTTATAGTAATCATGCTTAAGTTGACTCTTTTTGAGCACTTAAAATAACAAAGCTTGCATATTTTTTTTGCATATTTACTATTACTGAGTGTTATGCCATTATTTAATCATGTGTGAAAGATGCCTTGAGGTCTGCTGATGTAGAAAAGGTCAAACACAATTTAGTGGACACTGTTTTTCACAGCTCACATGTTTCCAGACCAAAACTAGACCAATTATCCCATAATTTTAAAATTGTAAAAAAAAATTACATAACAAAGTATGTATTGGCTTATCTATTGATTAATTAATGTTAACAAACATTGAATTCAGCTTATCAGTGAAACTTTGCCTCTGCAACTCTTTGCTGGATACAAGTGTTTTTTTGAATTAGCAAGTACTGAACATGATGTGATCATTGTTTATGTTAGCAAATATTGGCTGCCAAAGTGACTCCTTTTCTAATTTTTTGATGTAGCAACATAGTGAGGGCTGTAATTATATGTGCTAGTTGTCTAAGAAATGAAAAATATATACTAAAAATGTTCAAGTAGAAAGATGACTAAGAAAGAATAAGAAGACCAAGAATAGAATTAGGGAGAGGTGGAAGGGTGTGCAAAGAATGGTACAACTAAGCAAATAAATTCTCTAATAACAAAATGTTGTTCTTTAGTTATCTGAATCAATCCATGTATTCTGTCTATTGGCTTACTGTGTATAATGAACTTGCCAGATAGAAATATTCTTTGTAGTGAGTTTATTCAAGTTTTTGGTAAATAATGAGATTTAAGTTCATCAATTGACAACTGTGAGATCTTACTTCTTAAAGTAGTGAAGTGCAAAGTACAAAAATAATGGTGATAGCAGTCACTACTTTGTGAAGTCTGTTAAACTGCTGCTGCTGTGTATGAATGACTCTGCACTTACCTGTACTGTAAGAGTGGTGGTAATAGTGCAAGACCATTGCATGTAAAAAGAATGAAAGTGAGACTTTTCAACCCTACTGTTCTGACTTAGCATTTGCCAAGACAATGGCACTAAGTCTAGAACTAATGAATAGCTGGGATAATCCTGAGGTAAAACTTTTTTACCCTGACTCTGACCTCACTCTACTCCACCCCATATAGTAAGGTATGAGTAGGGTACAGGTAGGTCTAGGGTAAGCAGGGTAAGTAGGGTCATGAGTAGGGTATGAAGTATAGAGTGTATTTTACTATACAATCATTAGATACATTGCATAATATAGAGAACTTTTCATTATACACCACTAAACCATGTATTAAAGTACTTACACCATGTGTTTTGTCCATGACAACATCAGAGGAGTAGATTGCTATATTTATCCACTAATGATCATAATGATCTATTGTGATAAATTGTGTTGGTGCTCTTTTTTTGGCTCATTTTTCATGTTCATCCAGCTTATTATGCTTGAAGTTATTATGCTTGAAGTAATGGTTATTTTTTTAAAAAAATGCTTCTAAGTCCCACTGGACAGTGCTGAATTGCCTTGGGAGTAATGTCTGAAAGTGTAGGAGATGACAGAGGTACCTGATATATTGAGTGTTGGTGTAGAGAGGGTCATGGGTGAGCTGGTGTCTATTGGAGAACTAGAGGCCAGTGAAGGCATGGCCAGCGTAGGTGTGCCAACTGCCATTGAACTGCCTACCAGAAGAGGTGTCAGTGTAAGGGGACTAGTTTCTTATGGAGACATGTCCAATCTAGCTCGGCTTAGTTTAATATGTTCAGTATTCTTCTATTTGTCATTCAGACCGCTTAGCATTTTCTTATCCCCTTCTGCCAGTATTAATCATCTTCTATGAGTCATCGATCAGACCATTACTCATCTTTGATTATTGTTAGTCATTTTCCTTTACATACCTCAGGCTGATGTATCATATAGCATTAGTCATAGGTACTAGAGATGTAGTATATAAAGAAGCCTGCAGAATGGAACATTCTCAGACTTAACAATAGCAGTGTTTTTCAAGCCTATCCAGTAAACCAACTGTAAGGCTGCCAGTGATGTCCCTCCTGTCATTGGCACCCACTTGTGTCCTCGCTTACTCCTTGCTCACCTCTGGCCTGCCTTTGTGGCTTGCTCATTATTCACTTATTGTCTGTCTAGGCCTTGCTCAGCCCATCTCTTGGTTAGAATCCCATGGTTAGCCATCCCCTTACAGTCAATGCAGCCCAAGTAGCGGGGATAATGACAGGTCATGATGGGATAGAAGGAGGAGGAGGTCAGGACTGTTAGGTAGGAGGTCGAGGGGTGGACAATATGGAATTTGAGTTAGAGGGAGACAGAGCTAAGAGAGCAACTCCTAGTGCAGCATTGCTAGTCTTCTGCTTCTGTAGTGTGCACACACACTACTTAGTGATGCACTTTTCAATGGCCACAAGGGCTTCACCAATCTGCTGATCAGTGTCTCTGATAGTGATGAACTGGCACCCTTCTTCACCACTCAGACCAACTGCAAAGGTGGCCAAGCAGGAGCTGAATAGGTTGTGGGCTTGTTTAAGGTTCTGCCCCTGATATTCAACCACATGCAATACTAAAGAGTTGGAAACCTCCAGTGTGCATTCATAACAGTGGGTTTGATTATCAATAGAGAAAAAATCCTAAATGAGGGAGATGGCTAGGGGTTTGCTAGGTGTAGATTGCACTACACATTGTGGTATATGAGAAGTGGATGTGATAGGAGTTTTTGATGAGGAGGGAGGGATGGTGAATGCCAGGGCTAGAGTGCTATTACACTTAAGAGTGGTTTGGGTGGCAGCAGCAGTGATTACTTTGCGGTGCTTAACAGCTGCAAGACATGCTAACAATTCAGTGATTATCAGTTCCATTTGAGAGATTTGGGACCAATAGTCAGTGCTTGTGGCTGGCATAACTAAGAGTCCACTGCCAGGGACAGACAGGGTGCCAGAGGTGCAGCCAGAGGGGCAAGACAAGGAAGCAGCCATAGAGGTACCTGTCAAGGTAGTAGAGACAGACCAAGAATTGGTAGACATAGTAGGAGATAGGATGAATGCTGAGGGCTAGATGGGCAGATAGTATAGGAGGCTGAACAACCTATAAGGGAATGGCTAGACCATGGAATACTCAACTAAGAAGCAGGCTAGACAATGCTCAGACAGACAACAAGCAAGTAACAAGTGAGCTATGGAGGCAGGCCTGGAGTGAGTAAGCTAGAATGAGAGTGGGCATCAACAACAAAAGAGCACACCCTGCAGCTAATCTGATTGGAATCCCTGCAAATCCTCCTGTCTAGGGGTGTCTACTTGCATAACAAAGTTGCACAAAGCTGATGCTACTACTACCTCATCCAAGGTACCTTTCTTCCTATTCAAGTCACATGATACAGTCAGCAAAATCATCGGCAACAACTGTTGCCAAGCCCATCAGCAATGACTGTCAGCAAGAAGTGTCGACAACACCAGTCAGCAAGAATGTTGCTAAGACTGACTTTAAAGAGAGAAGCTTAGCACCTTTTAAAAAGAGAAGCTTAGCACCTTTTAAAGAGAGAAGCTTAGCACCTTTTAAAGAGAGAAGCTTAGCACCTTAGAGGTTTTCTCAGGCACACCTACTTCTGGCTCCCACTATTCCCTCTCATCTAGCAGTTCTATTATGGTCTCTTTACAAACTCAGTAGCTTACTTAGTTAAAAATAATCTCTATGTCATCTACCAGTTGAATCTTTAGAAACCTGCCAGAACCTGCCTTTCATATTTTTGTGTTTTGGATTAGTTATCAATTCCTTATAGGTAGCCTAAAATCTACCTACATTCTTTGATAGGTTGTTTGTGTTTTGGAATGAGAGCTCACATAGATCTCTCTCTTTTTAGCACACATCTAGGCAACCGAGCATGCTATCACCACATGCTAAAGGGGAGGTGATGTTAGGGGACTTATCTCTCTCCATCTTTCACTTCTCTGCCCCACTATAATTTTCCTTTATTTCTTCAGCCCTCCTATTTGGTCTGACTTTCAGCCCTCTAGCTTCAATTTTACTCTGTCAATAATTCTAACAAGTTTCCAACCTGGCAGACTGGCAATGTCTGGCAAAGTAGAGATTGTGCTGGTGCTAGAAGTGGTGGAGCAATAAATGGAGCATGTGCAGCAGGGAGGAGATAAGTGACTGGCAACTGAGAAGAACAATGGACTGGATGAGAAGCATTGGGACATTGTAGCTCATGCTTAAGCTTTATAAGCTGCCACTGATCACAAGCAACTTTGTACCAAGTAGCAATGCTATTGTCTGGGCATCCTTCTGTTAGGTTATCAATGTGTTTCATAAGAGTAAGGTGTAGGCCATCATGGAAGGTGAGGCAGAGCTGAAGACCATTTGAATAACTAGCCTGCTCAGCTAGAGCATGGAAGGAGTTAATATAATTGTCTAAAGATTGTTTTTCTTAGCTATACTGATTGAGATTATGAAAGGAGAGTGCTGCAGTCTTGGCTGAGTCCAGAGGGAAGAACTCTGCTTAAAAATCAGTCTCAAAGGCTTTTCAATTGACAAAACTATTTACTTCTCCAAGTTGTTGAAAAATCTGAAGTGTGTATGTTGAGGCATGGCCCAACTTTATGTATGAAAGAACTCAGGCAATCTTCAAGGCATTGGAAGCAAAAGCTTCACTGCTCAGTTGGATGTATGTGATGCAAAACTGAAGGAAGCGTTCACCCACTGCTCAGTCTCCATTGTAAGTGTCAGGGAGTGCTGAGGTATTTTTGTATGTGGAGCTGCAGAGACATCAAAGCAAGGTGCAGGATTCATCTCTGGTAGTGTAGGAGGTGTGGGGGTAGTGACTGAAGTAGGAGGAAGATGCTTTAAAAGCATCTGAAAAGAATGTGAGATGGTGTCTGTAGTTTGGAGCAATCTGGCAAGTTCAGTCATGTGCAGGGTCAAAGAGGTTTGAGTAGTCTGTACCTGAGTCTCTAAATCAAGCAGACAGTTTCAGGCATTGTTCTGGAGGCTGGAAGCATCTAAGGAATTGGCTGGAGCAGTTGGTTGGGTCATGGAGACTGTAGGTGTAAGGGGACTAGTTCCTTATGAGGATATGTCCATCCTAGCTCAGCTTAGTTTGTATGCTCAGCATTCTTCTATCTGTCATCTGGACTGCTCAGCATTTCCTTATCCCCTTCTGCCAGTATTAGTCATCTTCTATGAGTCATTGATCAGACCATTACTCATCTTTGATTATTGTTAGTCATTTCCCTTTACATACCTTGGGCTGATGTATCATATAGCATTAGTCAATAGGTACCAGAGATGTAGTATATAAGGAAGCCTGCAGGATGGAACATCCTCAGGCTTAGCAATAGCAGTGTTTCACAGGCCTATCCACTAAACCAACTGTAAGGCTGCCAGTGATGCCCCTCCTGTTGTCAATGCCCACTTGTGTCCTAGCTTACTCCTTGCTCACCTCTGGCCCGCCTTTGTGGCTCGCTCGTCATTCACTTGTCATCTGTCTTGGCCTTGCTTGGCCCATCTCTTGGTTGGGATCCCATGGTTAGCCATCCCCTTACAGCTGAGTAGTGGGTGGTGGCTATGGTTCCCACAAATGGCTGATCCCCTTAC